>JABASF010000357.1:0-45212 GCA_019776145.1 Harlomillsia oculata | reverse complement strand
GGATGCTCTTCATAAAAAGCGAAACTTTTAAACAAACGTTGAAGTACTGAAACTTACATGAAGGTGGGTATTCCTTCACCACCTTGGAGCCTTTTATACGTTCTGCTTTCGTAACTCAAATGAGGTTCTCTCACATTGGACTTCTCCAACTTGACAGCCACTTTCTGTGAAAATATTAAATTAAATGAGTTCAGTCAAGGCAAGAGAAAATATGAACAATGACAATAGTATCAAAATGTATAGAAAAGAACAGTTTAAAAAACAAAGAAATGTAAGTTTTTAAATCCAAAGGGTTTAGTTTGACAATTTTGAGACTCACCTGCTGCCCGTGGAGAAGATCTTCGGCCTCAAAAATTTCCCCATAAGAACCACACCCGATCTTTTGTTGGAGTCGAAACCTGCTGTCAATAATCGATGGTGGAGTCCATGACAATGACGATGAGGCTGACGAAGAAGCCATCACGCTTACTGTTGATTGTCAAAAGTTGTCAACCCGGTCCGACAGATTTCCACACGTATGGATACGCAACACAACGAAATGACGAAATGAGACGCAGACGAGTAAAGCAATTAAACAATGGACTAAGGAAACGCAGTATATAGGCTGAACGAGCTTCGAATTTGGATTTAATCATGACAGCGGATAACCATAATGTACATTCAATTTAGAATTAGTGTGTGGCATTCAAATATGAAAATGCATGAAGTGCAATGAAACGTTTGGTTTTGCAACTTCTTTTGTATTTTCTCTCTGACAAGTTTGAGCTTCATGGAAAAAACTTTCATCTGCTAATGTTGTAAATACGACGTACGTGTACGCACATGAAGCCAGAGTAAAATCAGTATAAATTAAAGAGAAGACTCATTTCATTCTACACAGATTCCCTGATGTTTGGACAATTCCAAAAGTTTAATTGTTTCTGTAACTACTTCGTGTTCAAGTGATAGTGTTTTTCTTACTTTCATTGTACAATGGAAAATACTATAATTTGAAGCAGATCCGTAACAAAACTTTGTCGCTTTCTCATTTTGGACTTGAAGTTCCGTTATGCATGTCTGGATCCTAGACATCCATCCAAACGATCAAATGCAAATGATGAGTCGTAAATGTTCAAGGGTAGCAAAATGAAATCTTCCAAGCGAAACGTAAATTGAACAGGTTGACGACGTTCCCATATAAAATACACAGAGTGTACCATAATATTAACTGTCCGGATTTCATTTGTTTGCAATGTTTGTGACATTTTAGTCATAGTTGGAACATACGAGCATGAAATTCTTCAAGCAGGAACCACCGCATGACGTTTTCATTTAATGATTACGTGACTGACGGTTGACAGGTTTGAGCTTAAAGTCACAAACACAATACAATTGAACTTCTTTTCCCTGTTATGACGATTGACGACTTTACACAGACGAGCCTTCATTAGCACTGCTTCACTGAAGAATTGAACATTTGAACATTATGAAAATATGTAATGCTGTACACTAATACGAAAATGTGTGCGTCACACGACAAATTGGCCCTTGTTCTCTATTAAGTTCACGTCACAACCGACTTTTCGCTCATCTATTAGATTTATCCAACTTTATTGCCTCATGTGTACAAAAATGTATTTAAACTTTTCCAAAACGTACATTTTTTCTTAACAAGCGACAGGAACCAAGTAGCACATCTTTAGTTTCTTAGCTACGCCATGCAACATTTTAAAGAATTCCAAATGTTTATTGTACAATACAAGATGATCAATTTTTAATATTAAACATAAATATTTGATAGAGTTAGTTTTGATGAAATATACTGTTGACATTTCTTGAGAAACGTAATGACAGCGGAGACACATTATAAAGGGAATTGATGTTGTTTCGAGGTTTTTCAATGGTCTTTCAGGATAAAAAAAATTCTGGTGAAATGCCTAGAATTTCCCTTGTTGACAGTTGTTGGTGGTGGAAACTGTGGTTTTTCTGAATGTCACTGTTGAGCATGACTGTATTTTGTACTGTGTATATAGTTGGCCCATGAAGTTTTTTTTATTTTTATCGGTATCATCCCATCAAAGATGATGTCTTTGTAGCGTAGGGAAAGACGATCGCAGTGTGTAAACACTTGTACGAGTTGATTAGATCTTTCTTTGCAAAAGGAGAAGTAGAAAAGTTTATCCCGTTCCGTCTGAGTGCGTCATTCTTGCACTGTGTGCAGTCTTCCCGTCATTTCATCTTGTTTCAGTGTTCCTCGCCTCGACGGGAGACTTCCAATCCTTGCATTTCATGTCCTGTAAAGTCAAAAAAAGATCTCGGCAATTGCGAGAAGAGAAGAAGACTACAAACATTCGTAGTCTCGTTCGTACAGCTTCAGCCCGTCTCGGTCCAGTCGACTGCCAAAAGTCTCGTTTGTGTAGGAGACAACATTCATTTCTTTCTTGTAATGCACGACAACTAACTTGGTTCTTTTGCTTGTGGTATAGTCAGGCATTCTATTCTGAGCGAGTCTATTTAATATTGCAAGTGGACTATCGTGTCGCCCTTTAAAATAGGATTTAAGGGGAAAGACTATTACTTGGAAGTAGAAAACTTGTTCCCACTCCTATATTATTCGTGATTTTAAATGCGTGCGACGACGAGTCGCAAGTCTTCTCAATCCCAGCACAAAAGAATGGAAGAATGGGCTCTACATGACTGCCTCTAATTTTTGGTTCTCTTTTTCGCTATCGGACTAAAGTGATGGAATGGAAATAACAGTCATTTCCATTCAACTGAGCTCGGCGCAACGACTTGGAAATTAAAGCGAGCTCTTTCTTTAGTATTCTTCTTAAGAAAAGTTGGACTATCATCATAGGCGAGTCACAATGGGTCGCCGAGAACCGAAATTTGTGGAACAACTTTCACAGTTATAGCATGCTTCAGTTTGTACTCTGAGTTTTGTGGCGATTTCAGTAATCTTTGACTAATTTGAACTCGATGAATTCGTCAAAGGATCCAGATCCAGCAGCTACGAGTCCCGATAGATGATTCCTTGTGCAAGAGCGTAGTCGCATTATCCTCTTAAAGTACTTTCATAGAGCACACTTCACTTATCTTTCTGTTACACAAAGAAGTCTTATCTAGTAAACGAAAAGTTAGCGGATGTGCCGCTCCGCTCGTTTGCTCATTCGTCGATCCATTATCAAAAAACGAGCGAGCGCTAACAAGGTGACAATAAGGGTGGGAAAGACCTTACATAAGGAAATGATCCGAAGGGAAAGTCAAGTCAAAGTATATCATTCAAAGACTCAGGTTTATGTAGCAGAAGTTGTCGGCTTAATGGGAAGAAGACGCATTTGCCGTTTATGATGAAGTAATTAGTTGACACAGTAGGGTGCCGAGTCGTCATAAGAAGGCTAATGTGCCCCATTTACAGAAGGAGACAAGCTACAAATCCTTGCCGAGAGTGTCGTGTCCATACTGCATTTGTCTGGATTTCAACAAAAAAAAAACGAGAAAAAAGTGCACTCTCATTGCGTGCTACGAAGTTCCACTCGTGTGGTTTTAAAAGGAGTTGGGTGACTCTAGAATAAAAGCCGTTAAGTCTTTCGAGCTGTAGCCAAATGGGAGGCAATAGAGAGAAAGCAAGGGTAGTCAAAATTTTGGCTACTGTGTGTAGAATGATTTCAGAAGGGAAAAGAAGAGACATTTTGAAGCCGAAAAGGAGAGAGTAGAGTAGTAAAGAAAAATGTTGCCTTGTAGATGTGATCAAGTGCACTAAACGTTTTATTCTCTTTGGGAAATGGGAGGTTAGCAGAGTCGACTCTCTCCTCAAGACCAAGGATGACTGCAATGAAACTGTGCTCAGAATGAGACTTTTATCCTCTTTTTATTTACTGCAGTTGAACCACAAGGATTTTTCAGCATGTACATCCATGCATTGTATTCTTGATGAGCACAGCTATTTGTATAAAATGGAAATATCGACGATCATCTCACATGATGACATGAACACGGCGTCACATAAACGTTACGGGCTTAAACTTATACTGCACCAAAAACTTGTCTCTCACGTCTTCCAAAAATTCACTGGACAAGGGCTTCTTACCACGGAAAGAAAAAACGAAAGGCTCTGAAACTGAAACACAAAACGAGCCGTGGGAGTTTTATGTTAAAGTCTTCCCCAAACTTTATATTCCATAGGTTCTACACTGCATAAGACTACTTTTGCATTTCCCACTTCAACTTACCAATAATGCAAACCAAAAAGCGCCTTGTAATCCTTTGGGACAGAAGCTCGATTGAATCCAAAGGAAAACAGTTCATGTATTTTCATCACACAACTTCGTCTTGTTATCATCCCAGGCATCGTTTCCTTCCATTCAATCATGTAGGATACTCTTTGTTTTCATGATACCCCTTATACGTAGAATAATAAGACATGGATACTGCTTCTTTTAAAAATATATATACTTCTTGCTCCAGCATTTTTCGAAATTGTTCAGTTCAGATTCCCACACGGGACTTTTGATAAAACTTGTTCAAGAACTCGTCTTGCTTACAAATCATATATTTACTAGTATATTACAGTACGTTCTTAGTAATGCCGCTAATTTAATTGAATAGTATTTGAGGTACATGGTACAAAACTGCAAGTTTCCCGTAAAATAGAGTGCTTCTTTGAGTCATATAAGAGTGCTTGAAGAATTGTTGACAACAGTGAAGATATGAACTGACTAGTACATTCTTAGTAATGCCGCTAATTTAATTGAATAGTATTTGAGGTACATGGTACAAAACTGCAAGTTTCCCGTAAAATAGAGTGCTTCTTTGAGTCATATAAGAGTGATTGAAGAATTGTTGACAACAGTGAAGATATGAACTGACTTGCTAGCTTGGTATATCCATAACCTTGGTTGAGATATGTTTGTTGACCTTTATATGTTTGTGTGGGAAATTCATCCAGCCATTTGGAGATTAGACGACGTGAATAGAAAGAGTTGGAAGAGATTGCATTTTGGTATAAAAGAAAAAGCAGCAACTTTTTGGCTCACATTGGAAAAAAGTTTTTCTATCTTGCAGATGCTTGAGAGAGATTTGTTCAGGGACTAATCATAATGGATCATATTTCTTGTCAATGTTAGTAGTAAGTAAAGTATTCACTCGGTTTTAAGAGAGGAGAAAAGCAATGGTGGGCATTGTGAGATATGTGTGCAGAATTGAGAGGAACCTTTCATCTGATTTGTTGTTAAAGTCTCAGTTCTCCAAAAGTAAAACTACGTTTTTCAGACGGATATATTATACTATATACATACCAACTGTAAGTAGAAAGAGAGAGAGACTTGATTTGGAAAATGTATTTGTGAGTGGGCTCACGACATTTTGTGTGGAGAACCACATAAATTATGTATTTGACAAGACGAGATTACATTGCAACGGGAAACCCGCTGACATGCGGAAAATTCAACGGAACTTGTGTTTGCACAAACGATGGGATAAGGGTTTCTCCCTCGAACTACTGAAAATGTGTCTTAAAATCTCTTAGTAAAACACGCGCTGTCCACAACTTTCCCTGTGTCCCATTCCCACATTGAATAGACGTCGCCCAACACACACACAAAAAGTTGACTTGGCTTATAATGTTAAATTATTGCGTTTGTTGTTGCCACTTGGTCCACTCGTTTTTTCTCAGTTTTACCTAATTTTGATATCCAAGGGATTCTATAATGGCTACTATGCCCATTCTCGGGGTCAGAGAAGCCAATAATACATTTTTGTTTTGTAGATATGTATTATTGATTATAATTAGATTAATAAATGCTTCAACTTACAAAACCTAAAAGCTGAATTTTGTGTTGTATACGAAAAAAGGAAACTTGAAATGACACAAGTGCTTTCCCTTTTCCCACGTTCGTGACAGTTTTGGTGCAACTTGTGTCAAAAAAGAGGCGCGAACCGAAAGAATGGACCTGTACAAAATAAAATGGCATCAAGAAAGCATTTTTTTGCTCTTAGAAATGTCAGTCGCAGTTGTCTTTTTAGGGCAGGCGATCTTTTGTTCTCGCGAATTGGAGAAAAGTCAGTTTGTACAAGGAAAGTTTACTTTATTTTGTGGTGGAAAAATGTTCGCTTTTGAATTTCATTTGACGACAAAAAAAGAGTTTCCTATCATTCTTTTATTCAACAGGCACTTTTAAAAGGAATAGAGTTATACGATTCGAAAAAGAAACAAATCTTGTATGTATTAGACACACATCATCATTCAAACAAAATGGAACGTTGGTTTTTCTCTCTGGCATCTGTAATTGAGCCATTGGTTTTACATACTTCTTGGAATTTGGAACGGAGCTTAAATTCTCTTCTTTGCAGTTTGGCACACTCGGCACGAAAAAAATTGGGGAACCGGGTGCCATAAAGTGAATTTTGAGTATTTGCTCCTGCTGAAACGAGAATATTCACAAGTGGCTGAATTTATGATACACATGTTGTTCAGCTTAAACCTTATTTGAAATTCAGGAGAATATCAAATTATGTAACGCACACGAAGAATGTTTCCTTTCCCACTTTCCCGTTGTGTTTAGCATAATGCAAGAACTCGCTTTGCTACAAAGTAAACCATGTGCAACTAAAGCTCAATTGGTTCCGTACTGTGATCATAAAAATTATGATGGGAACGAGCGCATACAAATGCATTGATGTTATGCTTTTGGTGAAGAGGTTGGGAGGAAAAGTAGGGAAAGTCTGGTTCGAAAAGTTTTTTTAGTACGAGAGAGGTGGAAATTACATGTTCGCCTTTGTAGTACTTCGTACATGCTCAAGGTGAATGCATTCCTAATCAAAACTATGGAACATGGAAACTGGGAAAGTAGGAGAAAGGTGATAGGCAATGTGCGGCCACGGCAAGGTACACAAAACACTCGGGGCAGAACAGAATGGCGTCTCTTGCGGGAAAAGCGGGTAGAACGAAGAAGAGTACTGTGACTCAAAGTGCTATTGAAGTAGATGCAAACTTTCTCCATGAATACAAACGAGGAAAGATAAGGCGCGTCGACACACAGTGTACAAGAGACAACTCAAAAGAAGATCTCAAGGGCAGAGAGCAAACTTATCTTTTCTTTCTTTTTTTTTCTCCTTCCCTATTTACTCTTTGCTCATCTTCATAAAAATCACACTTGGCCTCACTCGCCTTCGGTTGTTGGGCAGGTGAAGTTTCAAGAAAAAGACTACCTTTCTTCATCCGTCGTCTGTCGATAGTCGATGTTGACTGAACTGAAATGTCTTTTATGTCTCCTGTTTGCGACGTCACTGCGAATGCGAATATAATGCCGTCGTTGTCGTGTTCGTAAGAGATATTAAGACTGACTGCACTGAGCAGACAATTTACAAGAACTTGCTCCCAGCTCGTTCCATCGTGGGTCGCAGCGATGAAAAGAGGAAAATCGATGAGCTAATACCAACAAGGGAAATGACTTTTAACAAACAATCCAATATTCGATTTGTGCTAGAGGCTTAGTACGCCTCACCTGAACCAATTGCCTTAAATTGTGAGCTTCTGTGGTTACTCGTCTGACAAATTGAGTATCTGTGTTTCCAAACACATATGAACCCAACAACTACATATTCATTTTGGACGAGGCACGGCCGGGAACAAAACCGAATCCATTTTCTAGCGCAGAACCTCAACGATGCCTAATTCGTTTTCCAATGAATACATTTCCTTTTGACTATTGACTTTAACTCATACGTTTTGACCTTATAAAGCAATATGATATATATAGACATCAATCGTTACTCTTATTACAGCACTCCTATATAATTAAGTTTACAGATTTAATGACTAACAAGTGCACATTAGTTCACTGCATACAAATTGCGTACAGACTGGTTGTTATATTGTAGATGCAAAGTTTATTTAATTTTGATGATGACCCGATGATTGAAGTAATGGAAGATATATAGAAAAAACCGGTATAATTATTTAAAATGATGGGTTTTGTTGATTGTTTACAGCGACTACCCCAGCGATAGTTGGGATTTGTCTGGGAGCCACATTGTTTCTAGTGGGGATAGTGGCAGTGACGACTTTCTTCTACCGGCGTAAATCGTTTACTCGTCGCAAGAGCGGAGTGTACCTGACGCGACGATCTCCATTATCGGAGCAGATTCCATTACAGAGCCATGTTCTGATGACCCGACGTGGTGAATTGGCAGCCAAGAGTCCACATCTTATCAAGAAGAGCCCAAGTCCTCCTCTTCACTATCAATCCCCTTCTCCGCGGCATTCGTCACCTATCACCCCGCCGACAGAGGAGAGTTCAAGTGGACGTCGATTCTCTGGGAACATCTCAGGCACAAATGTAAACTTGCGAGAGTTCTCACCTACTGGAGCAGGGAATTGCATAGTCAATCCGATATGTTCTCTCACATATGGGGAAGGAGGACCGGTGCAGAAAGGGCGCGGAAGACCTGCTGCGGTCGATTGCTCTACTCACCTGGTTGGGAAGAGAGACTGTGGGACTTGGTCTCCTCGGAGCTCTCCACAAATCTCGCCGTCATCCTCCACCAACTCGCATCATCATGAAGTTATGAACCAGAGGAATGGGAATAGTGAAATCTCTTTTTCATCTGCACCAACAACCATGACAGCTGAGCCTGTAATGACGATGAGCAAGAACAGCACTGTAACCGCGACGACTTCCACTGCAACTGTCGCAGCTCCTATTATCGTTTCGGCAGCTTCTACAACCCAAGTTCTCTCAGGCGGAGGACTCAATGCACTTGGCATTCTCCACTTTCGCATCAGGTGAGTTTTCTTTCATTTCCGCGTCGTCCTTTTATTCTCATTTCCGCAAACGACTAAGTCTGCACCATTTTAACTAGACATTGGATTTGCTCCCAGAATTGCTGCTTTCTCAAACTCATTAAACTTGTGACTTGTGTCCCTCAAATCCTTGTGTTCCTTCAACGGAGCTTTGAACTAAGCAATATTTCTACGCAATAGAATGTCCCTAGTCGTAAACCTGGTATTTCGTTTCCACCACACACTGGGTTAATTTAGTTCGCCTCTGCATGCAGTAACTATTATACGGCGTATACACTCCGTGGAATGTAAAAGGAAATGTCACATGAACTCTTCGCTCCGCTATGCTTGTTGGGAAAATGAACTGGAGCCACTGAAACGAATTCGGTGCAACTAAATGAGAAAGAGACGACGAAACAAGTGACTCTTGAACTAAGAAAGAGACACAGCAGTCTATATTGCCTGTTGGTCTCATGCTGAGAAAACGACTGTCCAGGGAACTATTTCGTCCACTTTATTGTGTCTTAATATTTACATTGGAGTCAAGTGGAGCTTGTGGAGTCTCTAACTATCATGTACCAGGCACGCTCGTTCACATTTCCGTCTCGCGGCATTTCCCTGGGTGAAATTGAAAATTATTTAGACGTCAGCTCAGGTCTTTTCTGGACAATTTCATAGGATTCTTTCCGCTCTGTACAAATGGAAGAGACTCCCAGAAGCTTACCTCATTGCTCAATACACAGAGTCATTCCTACACTGAACACACAACGAGAACATTATTGGGTGTTCCTTCTTATGTATTAAAGTTTACTAGTACACAGTATTATAAATAGTGTACAGTGTACTAGACTGTATTCCAGTGATATGAGATGATTTCTCATTTCATAAAGTCAATCTCGACTGACCTGAGTATAATATTTATTACAATCTTACCTACCAGTTTCTAAAATATGAGTGATGGAAAATTGTACGTGTAAGCCGGACTTCCTCGACAATCACAATTTGATTGTAACAAAATTTTAAGGTATTGCTAAAGGCTGAAGTGAAGGTATAAAGAATGTGGAGTTTTCGTAATCATGACATGACGAAGTCTGAGTCGTGGTCTCTCTCCGTTTTGGTAAATAGGAAACGAAGTGAGAGAAGGAAGTGATGTCTATAAATTGGCCAAAGTGTGTCTCGTGTCTGGCTTCTTTGTGGAAGTGGAAAGTCAGGAAATGGAGGAGACGGCACGTACACTGTCTCTATTTGCCTTTCAGTTCTTCTCTCTCATTTCACGTCTTTTCGATGAGCACACAAATTGTCACAAAAGCAGGACGTAGGAACCACAGTCTCTTTCATTTTATAGTTCCCTTGCTTGTGTTTGAGATCAAACTTGTCAAGAGTCTTGCTTCTTCTTAACTTTCTTCCTCCGCTTTCTTTGACTTGGTCTCCAATATTCTCATTTCTTTGTGGGATTCACGAAGTGGACACTCTCGATTTCATGAACTGAATCTGAATTTTATAGTGCAGTCTTACAGAATTTCCTATTATGATCTTAGAACTTTCTAGAACGAAAATGGTTTGACGCAGAATGTAACTCATTGAAATAACGTCTTGGTACAGCATTACATCACATTACTTCGACAATCTAACATTTGACCGTAATTATGTTATAGAAACCATAAATATAAAAACCATAAAGTTGATCTCATTGCATTTAATACTACTAAAAATACTTTAAATAAGATGAGCGTATAAATTGTTCCATCATTGCTGACATAAAGAGAATGAATTGATTACATAATAATAGTATGGACATGTATATAGTTCAATACTTGGGAAGGCTTATGAATAGTAAAGATACTTACTGCGGGTTAAACACAGAAATTCATGAGGAAAAGAGAAAAGGAGACAATGCACACTAACCGAGGAATTTTGAATAAAGTGCAAACAAAGCGTAATTAGAAAGTTTGTCTTATCTTAAATTTCTTCCTGTGGCATAGTTTAGAGAATATCTCTTTCTTCCTGGCTTGGCGGAATGCTAAGTTACCTAAGGCTTGATCTGGAGTCGTTAGAGTCTCGTTTGGAAGGATAGGAGAGAAAGAGAATGAAATTCGGATGAAGCAGATGCGAAACTGTGTGCGTTTCCGTCTTGCATGGCGTTAGCAAGTAATGACACAAGCTAAAGTTGTGGTTTAGGAGAGACAGAGTGCAATCTCGCGTTGAACACTAAAGCAACATGCAATGCAATAAGATGTAATCAGCGGACAAGTGGGAGACAACGTTGATTTATTCTGCAGTAGGAGATGGAGAAGAGGAGGGAAAGTAAGGAAAGAAGAGCTGAGGAGTAGGAATAAGTGTATAGTAGAAAGTCGTGGTGCTCAGTGTTCTCATATATGGGACTGGTTTGGGTTCCTAGTTGCTCACTTGGTTGAGTTTGTGCCTGTGCAAACTTGACTATATGTGTTCAATGAGTGCACATTTGCCTCACGAACTTCCTGAGATGGAAAGGGAGAGCCACTTCTGGTACGTTCATTCTTTTGGTAGGTTTGGATGGGATTTATTGCCGTTGGCCCGTCTGAAGACGAGAGCTGCTGACCCTGACATGCATTGCATGCCGCAGTAGGTTGTAACATACCTTTGCGAAAAGGGAGAAAGAGACTGAGAGAAACATTTGCTCGTTTTCGGACTTGATTTATCTCGAGAAAGTGAAGTGGACTTTCTGGAAAGCCGTTCTAATGCAAATGCATCGGGAGTTGAGAAAGTGAGAGTGAGCAAAGGAGACTTTCTTCTCCTGTGCCACTTTCTCAGAAGATATCATTTGCCGTAAATCTCTCTGTTACCGTCGAAGCCTATTGGATGTTGCTCACTTCACGAGCTCACTCTTAACCTTTGACCAAAAAGGCTGGGAAGGATGGAAAGGCTGCTTTGGCATTCTGACCAGCGTAACGACCACAGCTGGTCAGAAACCACCCACAAGAGTGCTTGCTTCTGTATGTAGGAGCAAGCATCACAAAGTTGTGTACAATTTGCCCCATGAAATTTGAATGAGCACTTGAAATCCCAAGAGCTCAGAGTGATTCAAGGAAGGATGATGCGGAGGTGTCTGGAAGTGATTGGTATGCTTTGTGGTGAATTTCGCTTCATACTCTTGTCTTTTATGTGTGCCTTTAGGTACAAAGTGGAGAAAGGAGCTCTCGTGGTGACAGTGGTGAGGTGTGAGGATCTTCCGGTGAAGGACACGACGTTGATGACGTGCGACCCGTACGTGAAATTGCAACTGCTCCCGGAGAAGCAACAGCGCGTGAAGACTCGAGTCCTGAGACACACTCGACAGCCTCTCTACGACGAAGACTTCACTTTCTACGGCATTCAGGCCAATCAACTTCAAGTACGTTTCTTCTTCTTCTCTTTCGTCGCTTCCTCCTACCCACTTAGTATTTCTATTCTCAGTCAACTCGTGAAACCTGGAACTTCCTGTTAGAATTGTTACTTTGCATTCTTATTCTAACCATCAGCAAGGGCCAGCTCACAATTTCACATACTATACAATGTCATCAATCCCCTCATTTAGAAAGCAGCAGAACACAGTCGTCGGCGTATCTGTAATACAGACACTTTCCAAGTGTGCACACGCTAATGATGACTCTTTCTCACTCTGCCACTTTCTTCTTTGCTCTCACTGTAGTTTAAGCCTTTTCAGCAGAATACTAATGCATGCCGAGTCATCTTGACTGCTGTCCTTTTACGTATAGTAGCACTTCATCCACACTCGAGTACGTGAAAATATAGAAAGTAGAAAGTACCCGGGCCCACTGTGAAGGGTAGCCAACCGTGCTAAAATAGCTTACATTTGGCCATGAAGTGGTATCCAACGCTGCTGTTCTAAAGATACTCAGGCGGAAGGAGGTGAGAGAGAGACGACGACGTCAGTCTTTGGGCCAATGCACCTCGCCAACACGAGGCTCTGTTCTCAAGTGTGAATGCAGAAGATCTCGCCGTCGTCAGATGCACAAATGACAGATTTTTCCACTGGGCGCATCTAAGCGAATTGGAACTGATGCTGATGTCATTTATATTCATGAGTTCCTTGGCTCTCTTCTCACTTAGGATACTTGCCACACGCTTGACTCCGCTTGTGTCTGTAGTAGTCTGCCCTTTTCTTCACTTACACATTACACTATTGGTCTTTCAATGCTTCGTCATCCCTTCCGCTTTCTCATACCCCTTCTCATAGCAACATCGTAACAAGATAAAAGGGTCCAGAGCATTATCACAAATGTTGACAATCCCTATATGGCAGTATCCGGAAATAATTTACCCTTTGTTACCGCTCCCACTGACCCAAGCGTCCTGACCCGTCCTGCGCCGCACTCACTTCTACCCCAAGCAACGAAGTTTCCCAGGACTCAAGCTTACCATTTTCATATTTCCATGCTGAGATTGTTCGAGTACAAAAGTATTCTTTCACGGTCTTAAATAAAATATGCTAACAACCAGTCATTTTATATATTTATAACTCAAGTTTTTGGTTTATGCATTTATTCCCCATGGTCTAATTCTGCTAGCGAAATTATAGGTTCTACGTGTCCTATGAAGTGTAATGCTCCCATAGAGTTGATATGATACGCACGATCGGAGATTTCTTCTGGGTAGATACCGTTGACAATGACAATGATGACGACAATGATGATGCTCATAGACTACATATTACTTACGGTTACTTTGCCTTATAACAAAATTGTCGAGTATAGAAAGCATTGCAGTTGAGAAGGAGCTGCTGATTCCATTTACGTAGGAATTTAAAAATTGGTTTCGCAATAAGGAGGAGGCGAAAGTAAAGACGCTTCATTGTGAAATGTAGCAGTGAAAAAAATTTGACTACAGGTAATGAGATTCAATGATCTGTTACAGGCACTCACGCTCCACTTTGTGGTTCTGAGCTTTGATCGCTATTCTCGAGACGATGTGATTGGAGAAGTTTTCTGGCCGTTGTCATCAATGGAGTTGGACGAAACGGATAATCACCAAGTGGAAATCTCACGGGACATCCAACCGAGGAATTTGAAGGTAAATAATTAAATCTCTTCTTTCCCTTTTCCCTCTCTACTTCATTCTCCTATCAGCTCCGTCCGGAATGAGATCTGGGCTCCTTTCTCCACTTATCTGTCAGCACACTTCGACTCTAATTACCCAAAGAACCGTGTCCTCAGTGCGTCGACGGGTTTCTTCCATCCGCTTCCAACATAACGCAGAAATAGTTACTACTAACTATTACCAGGAAATCTATATGGTACATCATACTTAAAACTTATAGACTCGACTCCTTCATAAAACGCATTATAAGCTGTATGTAATGTAACACTTGAGAATCAGAATGCGAGCAGTTACATATAAACAGGGAACGCGACATGAATAAAGTTGGATAACGCTCAACGACCGTTGTTTGCTGCTGTTATCGTATTCGTCTTTTATGCATACGAAAATGAAGTTGCAACTTGAAAGTACAGCACACCACCATAGACTACATAATTACTGACTATATAACGTTACATAGTGTAAGGGATACATTAAAATGCCTATTAGGAAAGCTTAGAGATTAGAGTTGCAGTGTAATGCATATATTAGGCATACACATTTCACGTCATAGAAGAAGTACGGATGAGTATCATCTCATTAAATTGTGAATAATAATTATTATACAAGTCTATAGTCTCTAAGCACTACTGCATTTACATTTTGTCTGTCGTATACAAATATTACGGACTCCTTGTGCGTACGTAATAACATAAAGTTATAGAAGATATATATACGTTATTAGAGCAGATCTTTTTTCACTTAAAACTTCCTTTCTCAAAGTATTTCAACCATAAAACCTATTTAGTGGGATACGCTGTGCACAATGCGACAGGAAGTAAACTGGAGAGAATCGAAAGCATAGTTATTAGTCCTGTGTCTGCCTGTGTGCCCAACTCACTAGTACTGGAGAGTACTGGAGTCATTTTGAAAGCACTAAAAGCTATAACTAATACTATATCCTTTTAATACATTGCGTTCAATGGGAGTGTAACTGGGAGATTTAACTATATAAATTCACATTGGAAGGTTTTTGCATCATGGGACCCTAATATTGAACATTTTGAGAATTTTGGGTGAAAGGGAAAGTGTACAGTTAGAAAGGTACAGGAGAGTTTGAGGTCTGGGCAGAACGCATTTTTCATTCTCCCACACTCGCGGATCATTACACCGAAAGCGAGGAGCCCATTAATAGTGCACAACGTGCTGAATTCGCATTAGAGTAAATTCATGCGCGATAATCCTATGAGAGAGTCACAAATGCGAACTTCCTCACCACTTTTCTAGTCCACGTTGTCCTCTGTCTGTGGTTTCTTCTTTCCCCATGTGCTCTTCACCAATAATTTTACTATATGACATTACAATATGACGTAATGTACATAGACCAGCCCAGCTAACTCTGTCACTATTCTACATTCATTATTATATGCGAAATATAGTATTCATTTCGTAGCAAAAAACATATTGAATATCGTGCCATCTGCAGCTGACCTAAACTCATAAAGTAACCAGTAATTCTAAAAATGCAATCTGTACAAGTCATGCAGCACTTTTTTTGCCTACGAAAGTAAAAATTAGCATGGGTACTTGACAATTTTGTACAAAGATTTCTTCATGAAATTATTCAAGGTGACCATTGTGTATGGTTGTCAATAGAATCCTTAGTAATTCCGAAAATAATGACATAACATTACATCAATTTGAATAAACAACAAACGCAAAAAGTTTGTGTTTTTACAAAGCCGTGGAGACTTTAACATTCCTGAAATTTTAACGGCTTTCGTAAACTTCTAAAAATGCGTATTAAATATTGAAGTTTGGTGTTCTTAGTCGACTATTCTTGTTGAGTTAACATTACCATTATACTTTCCTTGTAAGAGTTTATAAACAAAGAAGAAGATTGGCAGAACACAATTGATCTGCAAGGCTGTATAGGTGTTGACTAATGCAGTTTTGATGTTTTCTCGTAAGTTAGGTTCACGATGTTGTGTGTCAACTCTAATTTGAGAGACCACAACATTTGCATTGCAGGCAAGGTTTCTCTCTTTTTCACACGTCTCCGTGTCTCCAAGCTAATTGAATTATTTGTTGCATTATTCATATGGCTGTAGTAGTCTGTGTCTCGACTCGACTTTCTTTCCGGCACCGTATGTCTTTTGCTCTCCCTTGAAATAACTTCGTCGGCGTCTCGTCTGCATTTCTAATGTAAAAAGTACAAGAGTCAAATATTTTTATATCATATTTTTGAGTGTATACCTAAGTGAATTGTATAATGAGAATGGCAAAAGTTTTTCAGAAAAACTATAACATTATACAAAACATGAAAGAAAAGCAACTTTCTTCAAATCGAATTAAATGTTTGTTTTAAGTAACGTTTTAGATTTCGATGTTTTATTAAATTATTTCTAGTCTTTGAATTTAGGGTTGGTTGTATATTATTGCAAATGGAAAAGCTTTTAAAAGTTTTAAATCACCGTTTTGGTGGAATCTAATAGGAGTTTCAGTTCAATGTAATGTATGATGGTGGTTGAAGAATCTTGTGAGAGACTTTGGGTATTAGAAATGAAAGATTTCTTGTCAGGATGAAAGGCAATAAATATGGACAGAGGGGTATAGTAGTAGAAAGGAAAAGCGAGAGAAAACAAGAAAGCTGTCAAAGAGAAGAAGAGGTTGACTGAATCAGAAAGAGATCAATAGACATTTAGAAAAAGATGAGACGCAAGGAAAAGCACTTAAAGTCTAAATAATAATGTGACATGTAAAATGAAGGGTTTTTCCCTTGTGTGGACCTAAATTGCATGAGTAACTCACAAGGGAGACAATAGGAACGTGGAAGGAGCACAGAGAGTGGATGATGAATTTGCTATGTCAGTTTTGGAAGAAGCAGTTGTTGCGACAGAGAGGAAACTGCCATTTGCTTTCACATTACTCCGATCTCCATTCATCTTTCATGCGACTTCCGTCCCAGTGGGAAACTTCCGCCATGCAGAAATGCAGATGCTCCTTGGTCCTCGGCGCGTCTTTCAATCAAATCCATTTATTTCATCCACTTACAACGTCGTTACAACTCAGTTAATGCCACTTATTCTTACATAGATTGATTTTTAAGTCATTTTCTAGTCAAACAGTTCAAATCCAGTAAAGGGGATTTTCCCAACTCCTTCTAATCAAAAATGAGAAGGTGACACATAATACTAAAAGTTGAGCTGACTTATTAAGTCCGACGCGAGGTTCTACAACCGTTATTATAGTATTCCTCGTATAATAAATTGTGCTGTCTATAATGTAACAATAAGAATTTTGGAAATGTGCATGACTTTATTTTTAACAAATTTTGGCTTCTCCATACTTTGCAGATGCGGACGCAGGGTCGTGGGGAAGTATTAGTGTCACTTTGCTGGCAACCAACTGCAAATCGGTTGACTTTGGTCGTTCTCAAAGCTCGGAACTTACCCAAAATGGACGTAACTGGACTTGCAGATCCATACGTAAAGATATACTTGATGTACGACGGACAGCGAATTGCAAAGAAGAAAACTCATATTAAGAAACGGACCCTGAACCCAGTTTTCAACGAGTCATTTGTTTTCGATTTACCACCTGCGACCGGGCAAGGAGGAAACCACTTGGAGAAAGTTTCTTTGCAACTTCTACTCTTGGACTGGGACCGAGTCACTAAAAACGAGGTAAAGAATCGCCAAAACTCAAAAGTTTTTCTTGCGATATTTTTCCGCTGGATATCTTGTCTCGACCTCTACTCGACTCTGACCAACAACTCTGGGAAAGGAAATCCAGAGTTTCCTAGTTTTCTATATGGAGTGAGTGGTTTGAATGCTGTGAAATATAAAGCACGTACATAAAGAATTGTTCTCCTTTCGAACGGGAGCAACACCAGCAACACACAAACTGCAAGTTTACTAACGTTATTTTAAACAAGACCGAATGACTTTCCATTCCCATAGATTCTCGTTCGAACTACTTGCTGGAGAAATTTTCCAGCTCTGGGCTCCTGCTGTAATGAATACAAATATACACAGCGGTCTTCTCTTCGTTATCGTGTGTGGGAAATCTGACAGAGCGTAGGGACGGAAAGTGCAGTTGGTCGGTCGAGATTTGGTAAACATTGGAAGGTCTGGAATCCAAGTCGCTTCAAGTGTTTTATTAGGACATGTCTCTTCCCTCCGTTTTCTCTTTCAGCTCCATTTTTATTCTTCCATAAAGTAGACTTGTACACTGGGTTCAGTGGGGATGAATGGAAAGAACTTGGAAACAGACAAAAATCCATGTGAACCAAATGTCCCATGTGGATGCGGACAGAAAGTCGCGCAATACGATTTGATAGAGAGACTCGCTTCCTTGGCTTGTTAAACAAAGCAAAGCTTGAAGTCGTACAGGGATGAAATGTGTGCAAGTAGAGGCAGAGTAAACACATAAACCAAATGAAGGGAAAGCAGAAGAAAAAGTGTGCGACTTTACCATCGCTGTTTGTCTTTGGCCTGGCTCAAAAAAATGCGGGAGGAGTGTCATAAGGGACATTCTCTTTGCAATCTGAGTCGGTCCGTCCGCCTTTAGTGAAACTAGAGACGAAATCAATAGAAATCACTTCCTCTTCGGAAAACCTTTGAAACAAAAACAGACAAGAGCATAGCATGCTACTTTCGAGTGACTCCTGGGTTCCTGAGAGGACCATACCAAAATATAAACTGAATCAGATGAGTGACTGATGCGCTTTGAAATCAACCAAGAGAGTCGAAGCTACAAAAGACCAAGGCCGTCAAAAACCATGCCAGATTCTCTGGATACAACCAGTTCCCTGGGATTTTGGATTTCATGCACTGAATTCTCTTATCTCATATCTTTTGCAGCTCCACGCTCGTGGCGGTGATGATGATGTGGTTACGGTGGTGAATGAATAGCGCTTTCGAGCCGTCAGGTCAACACATTGAATTTCAATTTGATCCCCGCTCCTTTTCTGAATACCAGAAGTCCTCTTTACTCTTTACACATCACGTTGTCGGTGTACTACTACATGTAGTTCGAATTAGTGAGAAAACGTGGAGAATTCAATATCTTCATGTCCTAGTTACTATTCTCATAATACTAACGGTTAGCTTGTAGTCGCTTTCTCCAACTTGTCGGAAGCTAACCGCGAAATGAGACAAAACAGAACAAAAGCGATATAATGTTACGAGTTTTAATGACATGACCGAACTCGTGCTCATTGTTTTGACAGGTGTTTTGTAGGTACTGAGTTTTGCGGAAATCCATACGACTTCCTGGAGAATGTAATACAACACTATAATGTATGTACGCAGTAGCACAATGAGAAACAAACCACAATTGACTCTAACTCAATGTACGCAGCCTGTTGAAAATGTTTTGAAAAGTTTGTGTTGACAATAATTAGGCTTCCATTTGTAATTAGACCTAAGGGGAAGTAGAAATACAACTGAGGAAACTATAAACAAAGATGTTTCTCAACTCATTAGCGTAGACATTTGCGGCCTTTCATGAAATTGTGGTAATTTTGTCTTTACGGAATAACGCAGCTCGTTGACGTCAGATATCTTTTGATTTGTGATACGATAGCACTCCCACAGAGGTTTCCCATTGTACTATATCGCACACAACATGGAAAAGGAAGAAGAAATATATACATAATGGTACGTAAGACCAATTGGGGCAGAGTGAAAGTCAGAGAGACGAGAAAACCATACCCGTCACGTAAACTCGAGTAAAAGAAGCCGTTTGTTTTCATGTTGTTCTCGGAGCGGATGCGGGGACTTGTTTCAAATTCAATTACGTTTTGGTAGTTTGCCTTCACAGAAGCTACGGAGAAATGCGTATGCGACTACCCCGAACCCAAGACTTACAAAGAATCTGTATATGGACAACAGTGAGGTTGTACGTATCCTCAACTTTGAAGAATGTCGCTGTATTGTATATAAAAAGTAACTAGAAAGATTTTTGCTTGCTTAAAACGCCGCTACCCGCCAGAACGTTTCGTCATTGCAGTATTAGCGTGACACGATGATGAAACCGCTTACACCTACGACGGAGCTATGACCAGCACTTAAATACTGGAGGATGAATGTGATTTTGTGTACATGTTTGCCCAATGTGTAACGACCTTGTCGGAAGTTTTTGGAACGGTAGGGGTTCTGTGGAGAACTGGAGAACTGGAGAAGTGAAAGCAGTTGGTTCTTCTCTCTCTTACTCTTTTTGTATCCCGGGATGTGTGCACCTCTTTTTCTCCAGTGTTGGTTTGATGGAGTCATGGTGAGAGAGTGGAGGGTCGAGATGTGCCAGTGAAATGCTCCATTAAATTTAATTGCCTTGAACCTCAGTCTGCTGCTGGGTACGAAGAGAAACTAATGTGGTTTTTTTTGTGGGCTTTCCATTTTGGGTACTTGTAGGTGATAGGAAGACTGGAACTGGGGAGCGAAGCCACTTCGGGCACTGTGACGCACCACTGGAATGAAGTCCTCAGCTGCCCCAGACGGCAGATTGCCGAATGGCACAAACTCCGCGACTAGCGAAAATCTCCAAAAAAAATCCCAAAATTCCCTATCATCCTTCCCCATGCGATTCCATTTTCCTGTGCAGTATTCTACATGATTTTATGAAGAGGCTCTTTTTTTATTATTTCATTATTACACTCCCTTGGTCGAAATCGGATTGGGTTGTCATCATCTTCCTTCCAAAACGGGCCTCTTTCCTTTCAAAATTCAATCTCACCACTTTTCAATCTGTTATTGCAACTTTGTAACCTTTTCCTCGGTAATATTAAACTCTCTCCGTTTCATGTCCACACATTAAGTATTGCATGCATTGTTATTTCAATGTTGTCTTGGGTAATCCGTACTTTCTTAAACCATTCTCTAATTCTATCGTTTCCCTTGAAATTAACCTATACAGGTTAACACTGTAGCACAATGTATATTAGGTATTGCATTATTACCGTCTGCTTGGTGTTTGTTCTGTAGGTTTTACGTTCCTAAATGTTTGATGTGTAAAATTTAAGAATATAATCATCATTGCGTGCTATAAAAGCCAATTCTAAAAATTATGTACAGTAAAATTGATGTAACAATGATTCATTTCTTCATAATTTTTTTGTCGTATTGTCCTAACTTATATTCGTGTCACTGTGCATTTTCTGGAGTTACATTTTCAAACGAATTAACTATTACAACTTAAAACTAGCGATTGCAATTTGGTTATTCATGGTACTGCGCATTATTAATTATGCATTTGTTGTAAATAATATAAAAAAAGAAGCCTCGTCGGAAATGTGTGAGTGAATCAGAACATCAGAACGCATGAGGATTTCACAAAAATGTAGGTTCGTACAAAAAAATAGAATATCAATATTGTATAGTTTACAAAAACAAATGAATGTTTAGTGACGAAAACCGAATACAAATCAAAAACGTATTATATTTGGAAAATGATAACGAAAAGCAGAATCAAAAGGAACAAAGTATTCCAAATCAATTGCTGCAAGTCCAAAAAGAACAAAAACTATTTGAAAATCAATGATTTTTAAGTCACATTTACCAATAAATTTAATTAGTTAATTATTATACTAATTGTAAAGGTAAAACGTCTTGTCTTGTGTACATTGCACATGAATATATACAGCACTGTAAGAAAAAAATGCTTAAAATTGTTTCTTGATTTGATTTTATTCATTTTGTACGAGTGAAGACTATAAAAAAAGTGAAAAAGTACGACGAGAAGAGCTTCACAATCTGCGAATTGTTGTACTCTCGATGTTTTCTTGTTGTATTTACATAATATAGCGGTTAGCCAAAAGGAATTGTAAATTAATGTAAAACTTTATGAAGACCACTTCTCAAACGAGGAGTCAGGTCATAAATCTTTTTGTGTGTAACGCAGTAGTGATAATAATTGTGATTTTATGTTTGTATGTACTTTACTTTTTCAAAACTTGTAAGTTGAAGTATCTTTGCTTTTTGTCCTATTGTCACATCGTTGTAATGATACATTATACTAGAAATATTCCCAAAAAAAACAATGTATTAAGCTAGCTTTTTGTAGAATTTTGTGTGTAGATTTCCAGGGAAAAGCGCATTTTTAGGATTGGCGAAAGCTAAATAATACCTTAAATGTCTGTTTTACCTCTGAGACAAAACACGAGAAAAAAACTCACACAGAAACACGGACTCACTTAAACAAAGAAAGCTACCTTAAAGATATCATTGCACTGTGGTACGTAATAAAAAAATTATATTACATTACTTACTAATGTAACAGGAGAGGAAAGTTAAGAAATCTAAATAGGCACCAAAATGAAGGAAGGAAGTAAACAAAAACTTGTGTACAAGAGCATTCTAAAAAAAATGTTACCGCCGCAAATTAAGATTATTGTTAAATGTAAATTAAATTATATTAAATGTCTATTTACCATGAGTGTGTAGAAAAATAAAAATTACAACCAAAATAACAAATTCTGCCTTGTGTTTTATACTTGTGATTAATTCATAATATCATTTCGGAAAAGGAACATAATTTGTTTGAAGTTTTGATACATAAACTAACAATTATAGAATTTCGGATCATTGATCTCACCAACATCATTTGGAGGAGTACGTATGTGAAACAGTTTAGAGAGTTTGTTAATTTGTTTACGTTGCGTTTGTTCGCTAAACAATTGTTCATCAGGGGAAATGCGAGATGCGAACTTATGTAAAGTGGTCTTTCCGCATCATTCATAAACGTGTCTCATTGAACAGGTGAATAGAAGTTTGGATGAACGTCTGTGTACTATTGAGCATTGTGCGTTTAATGATACGATATGCGGTTAATTTTGTGCGTTGATTGACATCAGTTTAATTGATCAATCGGAATCTGAAAGGCGAAGGTGAAGACACGGACGCTGACCGCATTGGCCTACATTACGTAGTAGAACCGTAGTGAATTAGTAAAGTAGCAATCGTGAGTGAGTGGGATATGTACATTATGTACCCTTTAGCATGGCCAGTGGCCTATAGGCGGATTGAAGAGTGAGCAATCTATAGTAAACTGCCAATTGGCGGACTGGTCCTTTCCGGTTTCCAAGCTGTCGGACGAAGTGCCAAAACTGGTTGAGTAGAGAAGCTGCATGGCGACTCAATCAACGCAGTGTTTGACTCTGATGCAAATGTTATCTGCAAAAATGTATGTGTCTATGTGTGTGTGAGTCTGTGTATGTTTGTGTGATGGGCACTTAATGAGCTATACCGACAAATAAGTCTTGGAGACAGTCGGAGTTTGGGCTATGGGCCAAAGGCCGTGCACAAAAAGCTCTCAATGAGTATATGTTAGAAGTAAAGTGACTTCATGTGCGAACTTTCCATTTCCTCTGCAATATGAAATAGGAGGAAATAGAAAAAAAAGAGAACAAACACGGGATCGTGTAAAAGGAAACAGAAAACCATGTTTAATGAGACGTTCAAAATCTACAGAGCTCCATCGTGGGCCTTTTGGGAATGTCAAAGTGTCAAACAAAGTTGATGGTTCATGACTTCATTTGCAAGTTATGCTAAACAGCTTCTTTTTCGTTAAAATATATGCCATTTGGGGGTAATTCACGTTGCCACATATCACAGTCTTCACAAGGGATACTTGAGGTTATTGAAAAAACCACTTCGGAACAAGTCCTGCAAATATTCGTGGTCCATGATGGAATCCTTTTTTCTCCTCTCTTCTGGATGTCGTTCTCGTTCTCGTTCTGGGCGTCTGCCTGCATTGTACGGAACTTTGTACCGATTTCCCATGGGACGTTCGTCCTCGTCGTCAAATTCTTCGTCCTCCTTGTCAAAACGAAACTTACTACTGGATCTGAGTTTCGGAAAATCAGGAAGTGTTGGACGACCTGAATATTCTTCCAGTCCCGTCGATTCCTCCTTTTCTAGCTTCTCCGGCTTGTCCACAAAGTACACCTTGTGCAAAAGTTCGTACAGCAACACTTGTTCAGCTAATGTCAGCGTCCTCACCAAAGGTGGATACATCGTCAGCGGTCCATGAGGTTTCAACTCGTGGTTGTTAAAGTAATTTTTCTGCAATCGAGCGTTATTATACTTTTGCTCCCTCGTAATCGAACTCGATGAAAGAAGAGATTGCGAATGTGGCATTGGCGGTCGCGGTGGAAGTGGCGGATGTCCTCTTAGCCTCGGTGGCGACAAATACTCTTCATCGTCCGCATGATAGTCGTGGTATTTATTCTACAATAAATCCAAAGTAACGTGACAGCAAAAATTACTTTTTTGAACCTTTTGCCATTTTAGGGGTACTTTGAGATTTGCACTTCTCCCAAGAACATTTTCATTATCATTGTGAAACATTGTCAAAAAGGAACGAACCTTATGATGGTACATTTTGATCTGACAGTAAATTGCCCCAGTGGCCTCGTAACAAGCGCATCGATTTCCATTTCTATCCTCAAAACTGGGTCCATGCGGACAATTTCCTTCACGACACCAACCAAAAAGGAACAAATAAAACAAAAGAAAATTCAAGATTAAACATTTTTTGGCACACAATCACAGTCACTTCACTTAAAAATTTCACTAGAACTATGTCATCATTTTTATTCACTTGACAAGTTTATGCGTTTGGTACTTTTTAGCTGTAACCTGTAGCTTTATCGTACGACATATCAATAATAGTTTCACTCATTCCTCACATCAAACGATGAATAGAGAAAACCCAACTAAACACTTTAAACTGCGATCATATGATTACGATTAAGAATTAAGGTACAATTATATATATTATTTTTGGTCAACATTACTCGCAGAAGTGCCAAAGCATGCAACTCGGCGACAGTGCATCGAACCAGAAGCCGGATCGCATCTGCATTCGGTGCATCCATCATGGTAATATTCTCCCACGGGACATTTATCTATAAATTATGCAATAAATATAATAAATAAATAGATATTAGCTAAGATATTAAATAAAGAAAAAAGGCAAGAGGAAATAACAGAAGGAGCGTATAAATGATTAAACGATTAAAGAGTGAATTGCAAAAAACGCCTTACATGGAATGAAGAAATTAAGCTGTTTGTTCGCATAGTTAATTAAATAATTACTATAATAAGTAAGCTTCTGTTAGAAATCAATGATTATAGCATCATGGCATGATTGTATTAGAGCTGTGTTAAAAAAATGATTGATTGGTTGAACATTAGCGTTGTTTTATTTGATTAGACTAAGGAGTCGCTGTAGACCCGGTTTAACTTCCCATCAATTTGCTGATTTGCGTGTCTGAAAATGATAAGACGAGGAAAAGTGGAGATGAAAGGGAATGCTTGTTTTTACTTACTTGAGTTACTTGAGTATTTGTGTCTATGTCTCGCCTCGACGGTGAAGATGAACGAGAAGACACAAAAGAGAAGAAGGAGAAGGTACAACTTCATGTTGTTGAGTTGTCGGTGGCCTTCAACACTTGTTCAGTTGCATGTCCACATTGCTCTGCTCCTAGAGCAAAAGTGACTCGGTCAAGAGGTTGAGCAGACCAAGTCTACTAGATGTGTGAACGTTGCAGTTTTGCACTTTGTTGTTATTGAATGAATGTACAGTTCTGGTGGCGTATTGCTTTTAGCCAAGTAAGTTTTCGTGTGGACCAAGCCCTAGGTCAACTTTCCATTGCCAAGCATAGAATTAAGAGAGAAAAGTGCAGTACAGCAGTAGGGTGGGCCATACATTGTATCTTTGATGGCGACGATCATGGTGTAAAGGCAAAATGAAGCAGGAGCAATCAAAGCAGAATGCAAAATGCAATGGAGCTTCTTCTTGTTCATCTTTCGAACGTGTTGAAATGTTCACGCTCCTCGTAGTCATGAGTCGATAAAAAGAGACATTCCGTTTTTCCGTTCATCTGAATGGAATAAGACGCATAATCAAGTCGTGCGCTTTTGTCTTTGACCATTTGGCGCAGACACAGGAAGACGTGGTCACTCACTCACGCATCGAGTAAATCGAGTTGTAACAACACAGGGCACAGTATGAGTGGACACACCGTCATTTTTTCACTATCACCAGTCAAAAATTTACTTAGAGAAGGACAAACCCCAAGGATGTGATGCATAGCATTACGAGACCGGTTTAATGTCGCTTAGAAAAAAATCCCAAAAAATTGTACGCTTTCACTGTCACCGTAAGTATTCGACTATTGGGACATGAATTATTGGAGACAATGTAAATGGTGGCGCATGTTGTCTTTTGTCATCAGAGTGGGATGGTCACTTGGTGACTTGTCAGGGTCACACAATGCTTAGTTGAGATGATAACTAGAAATCTCATATTTGACATCCAACAGAGTTGATGGCTCACTGAACAAAATCCAATTGTATCAATCAAAGTGTTAGCATATGTCTCATCATCCAGTTGAACCACTTGACTTTTTTTTTCTATTCGACTTTATACAGTTTCACACAGAATGAAGGTGCAAAGTGACTGTTGCCAAGCACAAGCACTACCAAACGATATAGAGCACGTCCCATTCTGGAGGATTATGTGACATCGTGACACCTTTTTATGGGGTTTTTGGCTTCACTTGAAAGTTACCAACAACAGTCTATAGCCTGTTTGAGAAAGATCATTTTAGTAGTATATTTTATCATCAAGATCTTTATGTTAATGTTATACTCTTTCTTCTCATGCCATCAGCTCTTTGAACCGTTCAGAATCCAAGCATCAACAAAGAATGAGTCAACGTCAACCTCATCTGCTCTTCCTGTCATTCACTCACTCACAGGTTTGAATAAATTAATAAAAATATCACAATGCAAACGACACGTTCTATTCATCATTTGGTTCAACTTTAGTTTCTAAATGTGCGTTGTACTACAAATTGGCTCTTGTACACATAGAATTTTATGGATGAAAAAAATGCATTGTTGTAAGGTTTGGCATTGTTTACAAGCTCGTAATTTGTAATTTGACACTAAAAGATATCCACTAACTTTACCAAATATGAAGAAGAGTTTGGATTTTTTAGATTCAGTATTTGCATTTGCCTTTTTCCTCAACATTTTTTGTTTCTTCCATATTTGCTCAGAAATCGTCCTTCCTGCCAATTTCTGTGCAACAAAGCTTCACACATTCCACATTCTAGTCTTTACACGCCAAGCTAATTACAATTTGTAATTCTGAACTTCGTGCACCGACCAGAAATTTTTAGTTTACATTGTAGTGACACCATACTACTCTACTCGTCATAGTCATAGTAAAGAGAAAACCCTTGAAAAAGAAAAGACAACATATTTGCCACTACGTCAGTCAGGTTTCAAATCATTTTATATCCTCACAAGTGAAATGGTTATACTACATTCCTCAACAAAAATTTGCTTAATGTAATTTTGATCATCTTCACAATTAATTCTTACGCACGCTGCTCACCGTATGAACTTTTGTTTATAAAGTTTCGAAAGTGAACGTATAGAAAATTTTGAAGAAGTGCATAATTTATTTCAATCGCTTTTCAATACGGAATTTTTGAAAGATTGTTTGTCACAAATTCAAACACGTTTTCACGTATGGGAAAAGTACCAAGATATACAATTACAATGCGGATTATAGGGGGAAAAACATGATATATCATGATTTTAGGATGTACATTGGATGATTGAAGCTTCTGGGATTTGGGGCAAANTATATCATGATTTTAGGATGTACATTGGATGATTGAAGCTTCTGGGATTTGGGGCAAAATGACACAAAACGGTCGTGTATCGTGTTTGACGTGATATCCACATTATTATTGTCTTAGACTCGTATTACTATCTATTACTATTACGTTACTTTCAACTTTCGACCGAGGACTGTAATATTACAAATTCTTGTAGTTATTTCCGTTATTCAATCATTAATCAAACATGGATTGATCGTCGGAAAGTTGGTGTACACCTGCATGAAGAAACGAAGTACTGATTGCATGCTGAACTTGTTGATAGATCAGCTTTAATTGCCAACGAAGCATTGCGTCGCATGCAGCATTCGTCAATATAGCGTGTTTCCCAGTCATATAATGTAAAGACCAAAAGACTAATAAATGATAATGGACGAATGTGAAAGTACTAGCAGTAATAAATTGTGGTGCACTTCTGGTTGGTAAAAAAATCATTATTTATAAATAAGCAAATTTGACGCACCCACTAATTTGTACTTCATTCAAAATTCAGAAAAAAAAAAATTAGGTGCGTCGATGAACTTCTATAATCATTTGTCAATAGTATTAAGTTCCTTTCCCCTTTCAGCCTTTCATCAATCTCATTGCAATGTAAAAATGTAAAGTTATAGTTCAAATGTAGTAGTTGAAAGAAGATTGTAATCTAATAATAAATTCTATTTAAGTTGAAGTACAAATGGCAACCACAAAACCGGAAGGCTCCATTAACACTCACTACTGTGAATTTGTGAATGACATATTTGGATCTCAAAGGAAAGTTCAGAGGAGCGACAGCGACTCGACCATTCGCCGCATTTAACGTAACGACAAACGACGTAATAAAAAGTGAGATTTCTGTAAGCTGCTCCATTCATTCACATTGATTTGTGTGAACAATGGTTTCTTTGGAGCATCAAAGTCAAATTGAGAATACTTGCTCAGGGGTTTATAAAGTTGTCATCGCAAATTGGGAAGGAAAAGGAACTATACCTGTTTGCTCAAATTGACACTTTGAATCCTGTTCAGCTTAATTGTTAGCTATTCAAAATTTGATTGCTTTAATGTAATGACCAACCCACAAAACGACTCTTTACTCACTTTTTACGGTGAAGTCAACCGTTGGGCCACTCGACTCCATTTACAATTTTACAATGTTAGCTTTATTATTTATAATTATTTTATACGAATATTAGGTACCATATGAGAAGCTGCGCTTTTTGTTGTTCTTGTTTGCTCCACACTCCACACACATTTGTTTATTTGAAATTTTTGAACATTCAAACTAAAGCATAATTTATAATCCAAAACAGAAAAAGCTACCCGATGCAACCGTCAAATTTAATCGGCTTGGAATTTAAATCTGAAATGAATTTGTACAAAATATTAGGAAAAATCGTTTTTCATCGCTTATGTTACGTTGTACATATACCGCATAGCTTGAGGCTCATCGTAGTGAGATAGCATTCCGGATATTAAACATTGTCGATTTGTATTTGTATCTGAGTTTCTCATTTTCCTGTAAACGCATACTTAAAATTTTCTTCTTAAAATTGTGGAGAAAATCCAGTCGTCGATAAATCCGAAATGAATGTATGGAATTTCCACTCAAAGCTTCTAATGTTCTAAAGCATTTCTGGTTATTCCTTGTTCTATGAAACAAATCAAAATGTGTTTATGAGATCAGAGAAACCGACAACTGTACTAATGAACAAAACCCTCGCAAACAACAAACTACCAACTACGAAAATTTACATGAAGGTTTCCTAATTTCTTGCAAAAAGTATTGGCATTTAAAAAAAATGACAAATATTCGGGATTTTATGAAAGTTTTGCATGCAACAAAGCAACAAAGCCAGCAAATGCAAGAAAAAACCTCAGAGGCGCAGCAAAGGACGCGACCAGACGCAACGCACCTGCTTTTGCTTTTGGGGGCTTCGGCTGCGGCACTTTACAAATCCAATGACGCATCGCTGGTGTGAGACGTGAGATCTGAGCATTCGTTCTGAGTCAAAATCTAAACTGTTAAAATTTAGGTAAAACAGCACATTTTTTTTCCGAAATTTCATAATTTTAAATTCATGATCAGACTGATCATATTGCATGACACAACGAGATTGGGTAACGCGATAACAGTGTGAGCGTGTGGAATATAACCCGAACTTAAGTTTGATTTTTTAAAAGTAGTATTTATGAGTAGTATTTATATTTAAAATTAAAAGTTGATACTAAGTTGAGTATTTTTGAAACATTTCAGCTATGAATCAGCTGGAGTCCGTTGTGGTGGATGACGCCAATAACCAACGAGAAAGGGTGGTCGTTAACAGAGAAAAGGTAATTAATGTATATACAATAATAAATGAAGTAATTTTAATAAATTATAGTATAATGAATATTATAAATTGTAGTACAATTGGGGTTTCAGTGTTGTTATCTGGATATTAATTATTTTCAGACATGTCCACTCTTGCTTCGAGTATTTTGCAGTACTGGGCGACACAATTCCTTGAGTGAGTACAGCAATGGAGCCGTTCCATCAAATGAACTTCAAATCTACACTTGGTATGTAAAGTCATAATTAAAGACATGAGACTGAACATTAATGTGCTGATTAATATAAAGTACACAATAAAGGATGTGTTATTTGTGTATTTTAAAAAAGGATGGATGCAAGTCTTAAAGAGCTCTCGAATTTGGTGAAAGATGTTAATCATGATGCTCGTAGAAATGGGACAGTTTTTGACTTTTCTCTGATCTATCCGGATGCTCGGAGAAGTGCCTATCGGGCCAAAACCATTGGAACCACCATTGGTGGCCAAAAGTCTCAAGATGATGTCAAGACTTTGGCATCTCTTCGTTTCAACATTGGTGATTACTTAGATGTTGCTGTTACACCGCCTAGCCGAGTTGTTCCAAGACGTCCGAATCGATACTAAGAAAGTCGTCGAGATTCTTCCATTTGACCTCCGGTGGGGCTTTTTTCAGTCCGAAATCCAAGCCGGGCAGCTTAGCCGCCCTGTACAGTCGACGTTTTTTTGGGCTTTCAAAATCCGACATTTTGTTTTCCATAGGCTTCAAAATCGCTTTTCCTCTAGTAGATTTAATACTAATTAAAATTACTGCTAATCTGACTGGGCGACGTTGACTGTCTATTATTTTTGACTGTGAATGGATGAAATTCAGAAAGCAAGCAATCGTCGACGGCGCGAGGAAAATTTTGGATTCTTGAATCATTTTGGACTAATAAGTAATTTTTATGCACTGATTCACCAGCAGGCTTGCAGGCTAAACAATCGTTACATGAACTTTCTAAGTAATTTACTCATGCCGGTTGGCCACAGTTTGAAGCGAAAAAAATTACATCAGGACGAAATCGGGACTAATTAATTTCGTAGCAGACACCAAAAATTCTTGAGGTCCTAAGGCACTCGAGCTAGTTTTGACAGTTCACACGCCTAAACATCAATGGCAACAAAAGGAGATGTAAACAATCTTACGCCCGAAAAGCCCAAAAAATGTTTTGGGTCTGGACTCTCTGGACTGAAAAAAATTTGGGAGACTGAGCCTTCGCATTGGCTCGGAGGCTCCGAGCCTGAAAGAAACAACCGCCGGCGGTTAAGTCTTCGGATCCGGGAAGAATCTCGACGTCTGACTAAGAACGGTATTTTACACTTTGAAAGCTATTCCGAATATTTTATTGGTCTGTTAGTTGTGTAGTGGTGTTCCAAGTTTTTGGAATGATGAGTGGAGAAAGATAGGGAACTAATAAATCTTTCAACAATATCGAAACAACAAGTCCGAGTTATATGGGTTGGAAGTGAGTTGTTTACGTTAACTTTTTTGAAATACCAAATGCTTTTAGTGGGCACTCCCTTTTTGACTAGGTGTCAGGAGATGAGTTAATTCAAGCAATTAATAATAATATGAAATATGACTTTTTTTATGTCTCCGCTTCTTCATTCATTAATCATTAATTTTCGAATAATTGAGGAGCTATGTCCTCATTCTATTGAAGGCGTAAAGAATGTCAATGAATTACTCTTTTGTCAGATTAAGTCTAAAACATGTCATTTGTATTATGTATATATGTAACATCTTAATTTGTCTCAAGTTAAGCTAAATATGACACTGGAAAAATAAATTTTTGCAGTACATAACATTATTATACAAATTCGAATTTATAATAGTCGTTACTTTATTTATTGTCTCATAATGATCTCATCTACTTTGGGCAAATTTTTTCGATTATCCTGTTTGAGCTGTTGTGAAATGTGAGTGGAAAGGTTCCTCGGGCCCTTATTGTCATTACAGGATGTTCATGATCCACGATCACAATATAGGATCCAACTCATTTTGAGCTAAAATGACCAAAATGATATTCACAATGATGCTGTTTGAACACACAAAGCCGAGGCTGAGTGTGTTAAAGTTAAAGTGTACTTATTAAAAAGAAAACTTACAAGACCAAAATACTATTCTTTGCTAGAAATTGTCAAAACCTGGAGATATCTTGGAGTTTGGAGAATAATGAAAATCACAATAGATTTCAAGATGAGTGCATATACTATGTTTATTTCTTAGCCAATAAATTCGCTTCCATATACACATGTATGCGTAGATTCACGTTAGAAAAATTAAACGAAATAGTGATGTTTGGAAAATTGAAATTATTGAAGAAAAGATATTATCATTTCGTTACATGTTACAATTGTCTTCTCAATTGCAATTAAAAATACATATTACAGATGAACATTTTAAAATGTCTTAGTTAGTCTATTACAATTATAACATTTACGTAACCGTTACATTTTACGTTACACGACATATAAACGATATTTCATTTGCTTCGCTTCATTCGATATCACTTGAATTTGAATGGTATTCGTGTTGGTAACTCCAACTCACAATTTATTTACGTTATTGCATTACATGTATTCATTTCATTTACGTAGCATTTGCGTAAAAGTATGCATTCTCTCCAAGAGAGCAGGCATGAATGCAGTGACAGAAACATCGATGAGTTCCTGAATGTGTTTCACCGCAGCTTCATCATTTAATTCTAAACAAAATTTATCCAGGACTTTCTTCACCGTTTTGTCAGGTTCGAGTGCAATATCAGGAACGCTCGCGCCCACCATTAGCGAAAACAGGTTAAGGATTAGATTAGCATGCCTGCATAGAGAAATATTACAAACTGAATTAGTGCCATAACATTAAACAATTGGACAATGAACACAGTAATGGAAAGAAATGGACCTTCGGAGATGCAAGAAGGCAGTGTAACAAAGCTTTCTGAATTCTTGGTAATATTCCGACTGAATTCCTCCCATTGCTTCCACCATTTCCTTGCTGAGCTTCATTGGCGGGGGCATTGGTTTCGGATCGCGTCCCAAAATGTATCCGAAATCAATATGAAATAGTTTTCCATCTTGTGTAAGTAGCAAGTTATCCAAATGTCGATCCCCAATTCCGAGAATGTAAGTAATGACACAGTACCCAGCTATAAACATGAATGAGAATGAGAATTAATACAATTTGGCTTGTATTTTACCCTACTGTCAATATTATTTATGCTTCATTACTCATTACCACAGCTTTTGACGTAAGTGTCCATAACAGAAGAGGAAATGCCGTAAGAATTTGTTTCGGATGGATGATATTTCCGAAAGAAGTTATGAATGGTTCCTTCTGTAGCAAGAACCTCTGCTACTGTAACGGAGTGTACGAATTGAACGAAACCATGCGTAGTACTGGACGCGAGGACCCGATACGGAGTTAATTTAAGATCCATATTTTCTTTACGAAGTAATTTATCCATTAATGTAATTATCTGAAGAATAAGTTGATCTTGTCGAAGATCATCTCCATGTTTGAAAATTGCAATGTACGGTTCCGGGTTGCTGGTGAGAAACGTAAGGCGACATGGCATTTGGCTGGATTTGAAAAGTATGGATCTGCATGAAAGAAAATTAAAAGTATTAAAAATGTACTTACAACAGTGTAACCTAAATCCTACGTAATATTCTTTCCAACTAAAAATTACTTACTCTTTAGCAATAATTCCTGTAATCTGCACATCAGGATCGAGTGGAAATGCAAGTGGATCGGCCTTTGAACAACTGAGCTTGAAGACATCCGACTCATTGAATAAAATTTGTAACCGTTCTTGTTTCCGTTGACGATTTGCGCTTTCCTTTGCAACTGTTTTTACGACTTCCACTAATTTATCCACAAACTTGCGTTGTCGAGACAAAATTGCTCTTTTTTGTTGCCAGTCCGATTTTCCAAACCTGAGACACTGTCGCATATAAAAGGTGAAATTAGACTACACACATTAACGATAGAACATCTTTACGTGAACATCTCTTTAGAATCTTTTACGTGTTCCATACTATACAACAACTTACATGCAGAAACCTATACATTACATGTAAATACATGTCTCGCACAAGAGGATCCTGTTTTACTCCCACATCATGATCTTCACATTCTATCCATAGGTACCTGCAATTTAAAGCATTAAAGAGAATGACAAAGTTCACAGAAAATACATCCGCCGACCACTAAGCTGACAGTTTAAATTACGCTTACCAGTAAAAGTAATTGACAAGGATCTCGTTTTCACAGGAACGATAAATAAGAAACGCAGTGAGGTCCGTTGGATCCTCTTCAGGCAGTACATTCGATGGTACAGTCTCGTCCGTAGCTGTAACAGCAGCGTTAATATCTGCCATTAAAGTGTTAGCTCCGTTCTCATTTGAACATTGAATTGACGGCTGAACACAACTTTGGTCAAGAATCTTAGATGAATTCGTGGGTGTTTGGAGATCTTTGATCGTACTGCATTGTACTGAGGCTCTCAAATCATCAATAGTTGCAACTAATTGTGATGTCTTTGATTCCATAGACTGCATCAAAATTAATCCTTCTTTGATTTTTTCAAAATTTTCATATTTTAATGCTTGTACTAGCTGCAGCAAGTATAACAACAAATCTTCGTCTGGAGCTTGTTTAAGTCGAGCCACTGCATATGACCGAACTTTTGGGTGTGTGATGTGGGGTCCAAGAAGCTCCAACGCATCTTCTACATCCATCGGAGCCCATTTCTCCAATAATTCTAAAGCCTGTTTTTCTTCACTTAACGCATCCCATTTCACACATTTCAAAAACTTGGCCAGTGCCTACAAAAAAATATAACATACGTACAATATAGAAATATACAAATCCATTAAACCGTCGGTTTTCGCATACGCAAGTTTACCTTTTTGTTCGAGCTGAGATAATAACGAAACTTCCATATTAAATCCTGTTCTTCTGCAGATAACTGCTTGGTTGGTGGGTAGTTAACGATAGCATTCAATTGATCACGTACTGAAGCGTTTGGTTTCAGATCAGCATCCGAAATTCCAGTCCTTGTACATCGAGACAATGTATGATGTTTGTTCTCCACAAGGTTATCCTGTGCATAAAACAAAACAAAGTATATCACGTACATATAATGTCAATCCCTTCTGTCAACTATTCTTGTCGTGAAGAAACATGAGTTCTTCAAACCTTAGTAAGAAAACGATAGTAGGGATAATACCACTCGTGTCCATAAAAGTCCAATATTGTAATCAACCATTATTATGTTCGTAGTTTGCTCAATAATATAACCCTAGCATATCGGTGTAACGACAATTACAACTATAAACTAGTTACATCATGGTTCGTCCTGTCTTATAATAGCAAAAATAAATTAAAGAAGTTCAAAACGGAATATTGAAATGTGTCAACAGGCAAAGCAAAGACTTAAAAATAGAAAAAGGCAGACGAGACAGTTCATAACTTCCAGTCAATTTTATCACTGACGATAACTGAGCTCGTAATCAGAAAGGTGCGTTTTTTTAGGTTAATTGAGCGATGCTTTGTGTGATTACATAAGATGTGGGCCGCTCGCTAAACTACAGTCAGAATCAGAATACACTGCTTATAGTACATAAATCCACGGAACAATTGTATTACACTACCTTCATAACTCTGGGTTTTGGAGGACATGGATTTTTACGGAAACCGTTATTTCTACTTGATTTCCAATGGGCCCAGCTTCGAAATTTGTCCCTGATGACACGGTAAAACCGTTGAACTGATAGTATCAAGGTAATTGTCCATAATTTTCGGTCGTTTTCTTTCATTGTTTTATGATATAATCACAAATTAAAATGTAATTTCACAGAAGTCAGTGTTCGAACAAACTATAAAATAAGAAACACACAAACGTGACGACCATAGGCGGGCTCCTATTACAAGATGAGTGCAAGCCAAATGAACGCCAAGAAATACTAACATACAACACACTCTTATCAGAGTATCGGTGGCCGCTGATAAAATGAACGGACGCACAGAATAAATATTTGTAGTACTATTTCAAGAACATGGAAAGACCGCAACCCGCAACTATATTTTCTAAGGAACAATTACTTATGATGGAAAAATCCTACAAACGCACAATACCAAGACAAGCTGTTTGGTTTAGTACTGCACGTCGCTTTTGCTTGTCTACTCACAAGTTTAACACCAGAAAATATAAATCCATCGCTTGTCTTTCATCTTACTAAAACTCCATGTATTCCTCTCAGCACAAAAAACACTAAATATGAATAACCTGTGTGCTGAAGGATATACTCTAGTGGCAACTGTGATTTAAACCGATTGACTTTTGTCCATTCCTAAAAATAGTACTGGACTTACCGAGATTAATGTAACGGTGACGCGTCAGATACATACTACAAAAAAGGGATGTATAGTGACTCACCAGGACAATTTCGTGGTCTATGATCCAGGACGGCTCTCGATGTGCCATTCTCTCTTCAAACGGGTCCAATTCTTCTGCATATTTCTCATGAAATGTGATTGCATACTAACGGCACACATATGAATAAAATGGTAATCATAATCAGATACGGCAGATACATTTTTTAGCTCACTTCATACTTTCAGACAAGACAATATCCGATGTATACAGTATACCTGTACTCCTCCATATTCTGCAATAGGAAATTCAACGTTAAGAAACATGAAGTCCGAATCCCGTTTCTCTTTCTCACAAATGGTTTCAACTTCACAAAATGTAAGGCGATCTAGCCAATCCAGCTTTGGTAATTGACCCATACGATGCTTTTTTGCAATCTTTTCACAAATAACCTTTTATATAATAACTTACAAAATATCATAGAACAAATCAAGCTTTATAATTAGCACCTTATTAAGACGATAAACAACGTTTCCCTTTGGACCTTTTCCAGGAGTTGCGGAAGGATGATTTCCATCCGCTACTTGCCCTGGCCATACTCGCAAATCAAGCATTCCCTACATATGTCAGCATAAATGTAATTTAATCACAAACTAACTTTCATATTCAAATCACCTCAGTTAGCATTGCGTTAATATACATTAACAGTAGTAACTACAATTTCATTTCATTTACCTGGCGAAATATCCCGTTTTTCCCATATGCTGAAATCGTAGTTCCGCCAATTGGAATAATTTTAGACGGGCCACCACAATCATAAACAGTCAAACACAACTGAGAATTCTGAGAAAGGTCGCTAAACCGAATAGGTAACGTGATCCACTCGTTCCAACTGATCGATTAAAATTATAAACCCAATTCAATTTCCTATTCATTACAAAATCTACGCTTACAAGTCTAACAAAATATTAATTACAAACTGTAACTATACCTCCAACGCGTAGTAAACGGTTTGTACGAAGTGGACACTGGCAGTGACAATGGACGATTCTCCGCAAAGACTTGAACGTCAACTCGAAGATCAGCAAATTTCGCTTGGCAAAGTCCTGAATATCTTAAAATAGGGTCTTCAAGAATTTTTTCATAATCGGGTCTTTTTATTTTACCTTCTAAGCTTCCTCTGCAATAAAAATAAACGTCATTTACTAGAAAAGTAATTAAAATCTCAATGATTTGTTTGATTGCACTATTACCAATACAACACAAAGTTCACCACTACAAACGAATCCAAATTCAAACTTACACTTTAATTTTAATCCTTTGGTCCATATCACAGGTGTGCACATTGTTGAAACGGTTTAAAGTAGATTCCATCTAAGAATGAAACGAAATGAAGAATGAAGAAAATATATTATCACCAACATCCTCGCCCGAATTAGGAGTTTAATGATCATCCAAATTAAAAACCATTACATAAACAGTAAAAGCATTACAAAAATCGAAGAAGTAATGTACGCCACGTACCTTATACATAAGGCGTAAAAACAAATAACACAGGCACCGAGGTAATTAAATAACTAAAGTAATATAAATTAAAATACCTAAAATACAAACAGGTACAAATGTCTAAAAGAATAATAAACTAGAGAACTATGGTAAAGTTACAACAGCTGACAAGTTGAGCAATCCAATGAAGTGGAGTTGGGTTAAATGCATCCTGACTTTTGAGAGGACAGAGACGCAGAATCTAGAGAAATCTGAGAATGCCGAGCGTCAAAATCTCATTCCATGTGATTCCGATTTTTATGAAGTTGCACGACTCTTTTTCGAAATTATTTTGGAAAATAAACATTTCTTCTTGTTTTCCATTCGATGGAACTTGAAGCCAATTAAATTTATACCGGCTATGTATAGCATTTCGCCCTTTACTCATTGTATGAACTTGTATCGAGCAATTCGCATATTCTCAATCAAGGATCAAATTGCTTTTTTAAATGAATGGATTAATTTATCATAAAACATAAATGCCTCAAAACAGAACTGTTTTCACACTTTATTGTTCAGGTTACTTAATACAAGGTTAGATTGTTTTAAATATCCTGTCTTAAAGAACTCATCATCATCAGAGGGTCGGTTCTTCTTGTCCCGTGGCGCCTGCAACATTTAATACCTTTCCGGAGTCCATCCTGTTTCTTAATCTTTCCCGAACAAGGGCCAACTCCTTCCACTTTTCTTCTTGCACGAGACTCTCAATCTGAAGTTTAGCAATTGAATTCTCCACTGTCTGGATTTCTTCTTCCAAACACTTGCCCTCATTCAATAATTGGTCTTTTTCAGCCTTGACCTTGACTTCCTTGTACTTTTCATTATAAGATGCTGACCATTCGGCATACTTACTTCGGAGTAGTGCTGCATGTTCCTATTAACAAGTATTTTAACATCATTTCCTTGTTGTCAATAACTAACACAATCCTATAACTTGTACAAGAACAAAAACAAGTTGACCAGAACAAGTCGACATTATAATGAAAGTGAAGCGACAAATAGTGACGAACCTCAAGTCGACGACGCTCTTTCTCCATTTCCAATGGTTTGCATTTATCAATGTACGACTGGAGTCGATCATTCAGCTCTCGGAGCTCTTCTACATGGTATTTGTATTTCGACATTGTTAGTCACAATTCTGTAAATCCTTTTCAGTTTACTACTTCCACAAAAAAAACAAAACGTTGTTAACACCAGCAAAATAGAGAAAATTAATCCGTATAACTACAAATCCCGCCATGCCACACTGAAACTTTAGAAGGAAAATATCAAACCATTTAGTGTTCAAGAACATAAAATTACCTTTATGAGTAAGTTCACGAGTTTTCACGAGTTCACCAGAAACCAGAGGTCAAATCGAACGTTAATAATACTATTTACTCAATTAGGAGTCACGCAATCAAGTAAATGAAAAAAGTGTGATCAAAAGACCGCGTGCACGTCCTTCTTCTTGACCTGTTCCTATCTCAATGTCCTTTCTTTTACTCCTAAGCTGTAAATTGTGTAGTACAAGTTGTCTCGCAGTGTTTTTCGGAGATGTTCGGAGATGGAGAGTGAGTTCTCTGTTCTCCTGTGACGTCAGTGCGGGAAGTTCTACAGGAGTTTGCATAACCGTCAAGCGTGTCAAGCGCCCTCAAGCGCCTTCCTCTTCCCTTTGAAGCTTTGCTTTGATCTGGCTTTTATCCTTTGTTCATTCAACAAATCACAAATCCGACAAGCTTTCGTTCTTATTCTTATACTTCAATCAATGTTGCATGTCGCATGAGTAGTATGAGCAAAAAAAAAAAATTAATAAAAAATTCATTTTAAGCACGATTTTACTAAAAAGAATACAACAAGCAAAAAACTCGTGTCGCCAAATCATAGACAAAACGACTTGAGACGATTTGGCCACACGAGTTTTTTGCTTGTTGTATTCTTTTTAGTAAAATCTTTAAAATTCAACAAAATTCTTTCAGAACAGCTATTTTAATGACAATTTCGCAATTGGCACATTATAAATTGTATGCTGAATGACATGTGATTTCAATTAGAACAATCAATCATCAGAATCATCATTTCATCATTTAGGCGTGTCAACAGAATACATTGAATTTCTTAGAATCCCTCTTTCTTGGAGGGCGTGGACAACTCGTCTCGATGATGTGATCAACTCGTCCAGCTCCACATGGCCAATTCTAAAATTCGGAAATTCTCCACTGTTTTGTTCCCAGGACGGATTTTTGCAAACTCTTCAGCCGATTGCTTGTAAGTGGGCAACAGAAGTGTTGACGGAAGTATACTACGGAGTATGTAGTAAAGAGTAAAACTTGTAACTATACATTACATACTATATACATGTTTTTACTACAACTATTATACATACTCCCAACTTTTAAAAATTTACTCTTTACTACAACTTTTACTTCCGAAAATGCTTACTACCTACCTCATTGTTAACAGTGAACTTGATTATGGATTTACATTTTTATAATTAATTGATAATAGTATACATGCTTTAGTGTTAATTAGATTTTACTTTCTTGTTCGTTAATGGGGTATTACGTTGTTTTTGACTCATGCTAGAGCCAAAACAAAGGTTGAACAACTTTCTTAGAATCACAATGTCAATATAAATGGCTACAATGGATATCATAAAGACGAATAACCAAACATGAAGAGCTCTTCGCTCATACCAAGTCTGGTGAATTCCTAATGGTTTGAGAGCATTGATGTCATCATGACGAAGCACGTAGTCAACCCACCACAGAGCTGTGTCTAGTGGTTTTTGTGGACGATCTTTAAATAATTTTGAAACAGCTTGCACAGATTGCTTGTATCTGGAAACATTTCAAGCACATTCATAAATCTTCATAATTTCAATTCGTTATATAATTCCTATGACTTGAAATATACATAGTATGAATGAGTTTGTAATGTACTTTGGGTTTGTGAGGATTGAGGACAGTGCTTCATTCAATTGATGTTTGGTCAATCCAACGATCTCCAACTTGATTCCAAATCCATGGCGTTCTGCTAAATGGGCATTAAAATTTTGTTCGGCAAACACAGGAATAAGAATGACGGGGACTTGGTGGTAAACAGCTTCTTGTGAACTGAGCAATCCACCGTGTGTCATGAAACCACGGATTTTGGGATGTGCTGCATGCAAAAGAAAGTTCGAGCAAATTGTAAAGATAATCATAAATGCGTCAAAATTACCATAATTAATGAGTGATACCTAAAAGTTCTTGTTGTGGGACCCATTTGACAGTGAGTACATTAGCTGGCATTGCTTTCGGACGCTCTTCTTCCCATTTCCAAACAAAGCGAATGTTTTTGTAACTAGCAATCACATCGAAAAACATTTGTTGTGTCTCTTCTGGCAAGTATTTCATTTGCATGACAGTTCCAAAGCTAATGTAAAAGAATCCTTCTTTTCCTGCGTCAACGAAATCGGATATTTCCTAAAAGAAATCATTATACTACTGCTTAAATTGCCATGAATGAATTAACGATTTATTGAAATTGAAATCCACTAACCTTGGGAAGTGGCGTTTTTGGTTCTTGGCAATGTATTCCACCAATGAGCACAAAAAGTGGAGGAAGAGAACGACCGTATTCAGTAGAAAAGTGAGAATTAGTAAGAACCAAGCTTACATTCTGCTGCAATTCTAAAAAAGACGGTCTATTCTCTAAATTAAATTCAGATTGGTAGGATTTCTCCATCTTTGAAAAATAAGCCCAACGTTTGTAAAAGTGCCAGAAGACAGCTGCCACTGTTGTATGAGCCTCTTGAAGAAAATTCATGGGGACAGGATAATCGGAAAATATGTCTGGAATCCAGGATGACTCTGGAATGTATCCATGATCATCAGGTCTGAATACATGCAAGGAAGAAGTTTCAAATATAATAGTCTTCGCCTTGAAAATGTGAGCTAGCCCAAAAGCGCATTCACTGAAAAGTCCATCAATGAAAATCAAATCGATTTTTGGTGTGGATTTGACCCATTCTTTAAAGTCACTACTCTTTGTAAGATTTTCACATAATTCTCCAGCAATCAGTGGAAACTGGAGGAACACAATTGGAGTAGTTCCTGACGCTCTCAGCTCAATTAAATTCATAGACTTCATTTCGTTGTGAAAGTCCACCAACGCTTGAGGATTAACTTCCTTGACTTTTGAATTCGGTTTTTTGGGACTCAATGGAGACATGAATGTGATGCTATGTCCATGCTCCACTAATTTATCTATTAAAGGCTGCATGGGAACTCGATGACTATGCGACGAAATCCCTGAGTAGAACAAAATATTAGCACCTTCCACACATGACTGTGAAGACTGTGAACTCATGTAGGTAAACAGTAGTGTCACAATGACCGCTATCCTCATGGTTAAGGTGTTTTTAAACTCTTCAACAGTTTAACTTGACAATTAGAAAGTTTGTGTTCAGTTTATTTAAAATATTAAATATTATCCAAGGATTCAGTGTAGCAGAGCTAAATGAGCTCCCTTTAAAACTACTGTCGCTAACCAGAATGAAGTGTGTACGACCATGTGTTACATCATTGCTTGATTATAATGAAATGCACTTTGCTCTGCTTTTTACACAGGGAGATTCAATTATCTTATCATCATTTACCTTCACGTGTTTCAATTGGGCTTTATTTCTCGTCCAGTCTACTGCTGGACGAAACAACAAAAACTCCGTCTAAGCGTCAAGGACGAAACGCTAGACTTGACTTCATGTTTCCATAAGATGAGTGTATTGTATTTGTATAGCTAAACATTCAGGTAAAGCAAAGGAACGTCAGTACAACGCGTCACGTTTCAAGTTTCATAAAGCTTATTATTACATGACATCATATTTCTATTGAAACCACCTTTGAAAGTTAGGCTTTTTCAATGACGAAAAGAAGTATAAAAACACCTTGAGTGTGTTAAGGTTTTATAGAAGACGGATGGCATTCAAAATAGCAAGGCTGTAATTTTTTGGTAATAAATAAACCAAACACCGTCTTACTATTGCACATTGCATTTCCTTCTCCTTGTATCTCAAAAAACTTTTGCGGTTTGAGAAAATGCATCACAAACAAGGCAAAGTGTACAAATCAACAGCAAAAGTCAGCTTTTAACAATTCCAATATAACATCATATAAACAAAATATAGTTTCTGTTCCAGACTTTCAGAACGTTTGTTTCAGCGGATTTAATATTTACTATAATAATTTTGTCGAACGAACCTTTAAGAGTCACCACAAAATATTTTTCCTCCACCTTGATGTGAATTTAAAATTTTGAAACGTATAAGGCTTTTTTTACAAGGTCGTTAAAGGAAACAATAACGATTTCCTGTTTACAGGAGGATTTACCAATGAATATGCGTAACAAAATGTTTTCATAATAAGGCTAAAAGTGAATTGGTGACAATTGACAATAATCTCCCTGTAGATGAAGGTGGAATAACAATGCAGATGTTAATGAGATAGTACTTTAATCCAAAACCTTTCAGAAGCATAACGACATGTGTAGTTAGCAAACTATTAGTTCTAGAATTGTGTGTTCTATAGAATTCCTCCGATGCTAGAATTCATGGAATGAATAAAATGCATGATTTTACGCACTATTGAACCTGGAACTCGATGTAAACCAAAGGCAATGTTCTCTGCTGAATATTGCGTGCATAGAAAAACTTAAATGGACAAAATATTTCTTATCTCATGGACATAAAGGCAATATGTTACCGGGTGGAGAGGTCAAATGCTGCATTTAGAGTTGAAATGCAATAATATTATATTATTTTGTAATTTGGACCAAAGTAGTGTAATATAGAAACTACTCCAGTAATTCTCAATGTCAAAGTTTTGTCATTCAACTCGACTCATGTCATACTATGAGTCATGGTAAGTTGACACCGATATAAATACCATTCACTATTCTATCCAGTAGTTAAAGCGACATTCCTTTTCACTCCGTAAATGCTTCGTAACGTAGAAAAACCTAGTTAATGGGCCTTGTGAGTTAATAGCGCTCATAAACTGCTTTGCACAATGAAGAATGAACACAAACATATCACTCTCAAATGCATAATGCCACATTCATTTTCATATCAAGATGTATGGTAAATGGTAAACGAACAACAAACCTCATTGAGAGATCCTTTTGTGCATAGTTGTCACAGTTTTAGTTGCTTTTTCATTTCCCTTCTGTACATCAACAAAATCATAATTGCAGTATTTTTTAGTCATAAGAAAAGGAGGGTACGTCTGAAGGATTCGTTCCAGTTTGTTTTTAGTATCCCTTGAAACTGCATCCTGCTTGTAAAGTGGAACACGAGAACAAAGACGATTTTCTATTTGAATTTATTGTTACTTGTTAGTGAGACGCTAACTGTGAGTTGAGAGTCCGAACAGATTGCAAGTACTCTCATTGCTACCAGTTAATCTATTGAAAATGCTGTCAATTTTATTTCTGAGTTGTGTTGGAATAGCAGTTGCGGGGAAAATGCCGAGTGTCCCAGTTGCAAACTGTGCTTATTCTGGGAATTTCCCTGGAACTCCTGCATGGAACAAGTGTTGGGCTCAATTCAATGAAGACATGGCCAGTTTCCAAAATAATATGCAAGAATACGTAAATAACAGACGAGAAGACACTGGAAGAAATCAGTGAGTTGTTGAAATTAAACAATATTTACTTTACTTTACTTTACTACTATACTTTACTCATGCTTGTTTCGTTAAAATGATTCATTTTTACATGTAGGAACTACAGTGGCCCACAATTCAGCAACTCTTATTCCAGTTCCGTTTTCAACGGAGACAGTTCTTCCACGTCCAACATGTGGACAAATGGTTACAACATCCAAGGCTGGAACGCAGCAGTTTCAACCATAACTTCTAATGGATTCATCGAAATTCAATTGACCGGTTTACAAGATGGCTTTGATACAAAGAATTTGTCAGAAGATGAAATCGAAATCCTAGGAAAAGGAAACAAAAAGCAGTCGGTCCGCATCCGTGTACCAGAAGGAGTCAAAATCAAGGATGTCAAGATTGAGCAAAACGGATCAAAAGTTATCATTCGTGGACCAGTGAAAGACAGTGGATTCAGCTCTACTAGTTTCTTGTCAAGCTCTAACTTCAATGGACCAATGAATATTCCCCCGGTTGTATTCCCACAAATTCAAGTCCCAACTCTCGAGCAAATGTTTGGAAAAAATCCTTTCTTCAAGAGTTTCTTTGGATGGTAAAGTGGTTCATGGAACAGAATTCGTTTGCTGGCGGAAGTTGATTCATGCCTTTTCTGTTAACATTATTTAATTTTTGTTGTCAAATTTCCAAGTTCATTGTTTACTAATAATTTAAAACCCCAGTTTTAGTTTTTCTAGGTTTAGTCATTTACTTTAAAATGTAACCTGATTAATTATTTATTAGCATTAAACCTTAGAAAATCTGTAGTACAATTTG
>JABASF010000356.1:0-45255 GCA_019776145.1 Harlomillsia oculata | reverse complement strand
TGCACAACCTAAAACTTATAGAATTTCGGTACACGAGAAACGTATAAAGGAACTGGAGAAGATAGAAACTGTCGAATAATATCACTGGAAGAATTTTTTTTGATCCTCTTCCTCTTTCCTCCTTCTTCGTGTGAAAAAAAACGATGTGCATTCTCAATTCGGGATCCTCAGGATGGTTTCGGCATGACCAAAATTGTGCATTTTTTGCACGTGAGTGTCTCTCCCTGTGTTGTCTCGTCTCGATGACAATCACATAGGATGTGAAAGCGTAGAGTCGCAACGCTGATGGACCTTGAGACATTCCTGAAAATCCCATACTTTATTTATGGGCCGGAATCTCCAAGAGTTTCCCAATTGAAATGCGAATAGTAAACTTGACACATTCCGTCCGGTGCATCTGTGTAAACTCTGAAAATCGGGAAACCCCATTCATTTTCGGACCCCGTTTGATCCTACGGAACATGTACAAGCACGAAGGTCGGTAAAGTCAGTATGGATTAGTAATAAAAAGCTTACAGGAGCATACATTAAAGTGTGCACGTATCCCGGTATCCCCAAACCCGGGTTTTCGTGAACACAAAGCTAAAAAGTGAAAATTTTTGCAATTTCTCCTAATAGTGTGTTCCACAGTTTGGAAATGACATTGTTTCCCAGATTCCTTTTGTGTACAAAAGTCCACTTGTGCTTCCAACTCGTAAGCAAATAGAGTTAGAGAAACAATCTATATCTTTCAAGCCATTGCATTCACAAGTTGAGTATATCAAATGGATTTGGAGTCGGGTATTTTGCTCAGGGAGAAAGTGAAGAGAAGAGTTTCCTATCCCGAGTTTTGTTAAAGGACAAAAACTTTGCAGGCGCAGGTTTGCTCTAACGCATAGGGCCGTGTATCGATTTACGTTGTAGAGAGTCGTTTAAAGCCTTGTTTTCTCTCGTTCCATTCCGAGTCCTTGTGACTGTCCCTGTGATCCTTTCCTCCGACACACAACGCACATATACACTATCCAAAAGTGCAGATTTACTTTCACACACACTTTCTCTCCCTCTCATTCTCCGTCTTCTCTGACACGTCAAAAAGCCTCGTGTCTCCTCTTTGGAACACAGGGGCTGAGTGAAACCATGAAAAATTACAACTTGTGTTCCATTCATTTCCAACCTTTAAGCTGGCTCTCAGCTCCAAAAAACGTACACAAAAAACTCTCCGGTGACAGTTAAAGTGAAAAAGACCGCTTTCTCAACAATCATTTACAGTGTCAATTGTGTCAACGTCTCAATCTTCCGCTTTTCAGCCTCTGGTCATTCGATGAGTTGTCGATTAAGCGATATCAAAGTGTAAATGAGCAGAAGCAGATCTGATCAGTTCATCTTTCATCGCCGACTGTGTTGGTGATGGGCAACGGAGATTTGCTCTATTTACTTTTCCCGTTTGTCCTCAGCATCATCCTCGTGTTTGCGGTGAGCTCAAAAACACATTTTCATACAGGCTTTCGCAAATCAATCCTCTTTTGTTTAAATATTTCCTTCGAAACTTGTGCGAATTAATGTTTCCCCATTTACATTCAGTTGATTACACTTTTCCCGTGGAATCCTTTAAGTATAGCTGGTTTTAGCGATTTCATGACACAAAGACCCATTTTTTTGAAAATGGAGAACGTGTCTAACGCCCCACTCATTGTCATTTATTTTTGACCTTTTGACACCAGATTATATTCTGCTGTTTGAAATGTAAGCTACTTGTTGAGCGACCTCATGGAAAAGTTCCAAATTCCATGGAAGAACTTGCTTACGGCAACCTTATCAATATTCAAGGTAAGTTGAGACTTGCACATCCCAAAAAATGCATTGTTTTTGATATTAAAACCTCACTTTCCCCTACGTTTGTGTATTATTAATGCATTTGAAACGCAAGAACATAAAAATCTCATATAGACGGAAGTTAGGGAAACGGGTATTTAATTTTAGATTATAAAAACCGAGTTAGAAAGTTGAAAAGAGCACTTGACACAAGAGAGGAAGGGAACCGTTGGAAAGTTTGCATCGTAAAAAGGATGAAATTGTGTATAAGCTGACATTATAAACCAAGTTTGTACAATAAAGAATGCGCATTCCTGAGAATCCTTTTGATATTTAATAAGATGGAGCACAAAGGAAATAAGTTATGCACTCATTCTTCACTGCGGATGTCGTAAATTCCTTTTCATTATGTCATCCTTGAGTTCAGAAAGGAAAGTGAGCTTGACATTGAATTTTGGAAGAATTTTGAAAAAAAATAGGGGAATTTAAAAAACACAACAGGACCGAAAATTGAAAATGTGGACGCTTTTCCAGGCTGACATGATTTCTAAAAATAGATTTTGTAAGACGGTGACAGTTAAGACAGCGAGAAAAGCTTGGAAAGTAGAGAAAGGTTTTTTTTTGAAATATTGACGTTTTTTTTAATATTTTGGCATGGAAGAATACGCAGAGAACCAATTTGGAACGACGATTGTGTACGCTGAGTCTCCGACGACTTCCGCTCCCTTGCCGTACGTCTATTACAGTGATGGACGCACGGCGACAATCGTACCAATCCAACCGTCTCCTTATGACTCCATGCATCGTCTGTGTCGACATTCCTGTGTCGTTAATAACAATAGTACACCACGCAATAGTAGCCTGGGAGGAACGACGACGACGACAATCGCCACTGTGTCTTCAATTCCTCACAATGAAGACTCTCCTCCGTTGGGACTCAAAGCGTCTTCGTCTTCGGATGAAGTCCTTGTGACAAGACAACAGTCATCGCAACCTTCACCGGAAATTGTGATACTAGACGTTCCGAGAGACGCCGAGGAGACAACTACCGCCTCGAGTACAAATGTCGTGACGACGATACCAACGGCGACAACAGTGTCCGAGCCACCACCACCAACGACTCGTGTCACATCATCTCCGGAGGCAAGGACAAAAAATGGTCCACAGAAAAAACCCGATCCTCCTCCGTCCTACGAGGATTGCATTAAGAATAAAGCCATTATTTCCACATCGAGCTGAATCTCTCCAACACTCTTCAACTATTCAATTAGAAATTCAGTCAAAAATTGAAATCTTTTCACAAAAAATTCTTTTTAAAATTTCCTTTTGTAGTTTGTACTTTGAATAGAAAACGCCCTGAGCAAACTTTTCACCTCTTTTGTCATTTTTTCCCCAATTTTGCACTCTTTTGTGTAAAAAAAATCGTTTTCGCTGTACCTGAATAAATAGCTAAATGTCACTTTTTTCATCTCCGTTTCATCTTTTTCTACCTCAGATTCGTAAAAATGACATTATTTACAAAAGACTTGACAATACAATTCTGTATTATTACAAAACCTTAATTAAAAATGTGATTATGAACTTATATTAAGGAACGATGCAAATAAAATTACAGATGGCGAAATTTTAAGGACTTAATATATTACCGACATACCGAATTGTAAATTGTAATTTTTTTGTTTTCTTATCTCCAGGAAAGTTGTAAATTCCTGGAGAATTTATGACATCTATAACGAGATTGAAATCCCTTCAAATCCTCCACTACATGCAAAATATTCACTGATCCCGAACCAGAAGCGGAAACATTTAACAGAGATAAACACGGCTTAACATAACATTATTGCAAAAAATTTTGCAAAAAGCTTAATTTCCCCTTTATTTGCATACGCATTTGAGTTTATGAGCGAAAGATTTGATTTGATGCGATTTTCCATATCTCGCGAAATTTTCAGTGGACTGGGAATTGCATTTTCCTTCATTATGTAAGTTGAGAAATACACATAGGCCTTGTTAATAAAGAGTTAATATAATTGGCGAGATAGCGTTTTTCGCATTTTCCGGAATATCAAACAGTTTGGAGGACGACTTTTTGTCTACTTTGTCGACTTGTGTGTTTCTGTGCGGGATCGAGAGAGAGAAGAGCTCGTTAGGAAAATGAGCCGTCTAGTTTTGCTTTTCATCGTTGGCACACTTTGTGCCCTAATTAGGTTCACTGCGGCACAACTACCATTGCAATTTGAGACATTTCAAGGGTTCCTCAGGGAGCAAGACCAGCAAGACACAACATTCCATTCTCGGGGTAACAAAGCACTACAGAATGTGGGACAAGATGAGTTCCACCATCGTTTGCCACGTTCCGTCATCCCGTCTCACTACCGTTTTACGATTGTGCCCTTCATGGAAAATGACCCTGGGCTTGGAGAACAATGGACAGCTCCCGGAGAAATCTTTATTACTGTCACTTGTGCTCAAAGAACGAATAATATCACGATCCACTCTTTCCTCATCAATATTGCAGATACCTTCACAACGGTAGGGAGCCCTTGAGTCACGTAATTAAGTCCCTTTGTCACTTGTCACATGAATGTTTCACAATTTAATAGGTAACTCACAAAAGGACTTCTGAGCCTGTTCCCGTTACTTCTTCGTCTGCGGATGAACCCCGGCATTTCCACATTGTACATTTAGGAGAGTATTTGGAAGCTGGGGAAGAATACGAACTGTACTTTCGGTTCGTATCCCCGATTTCGGGGTTTGATAGAAGGAATGGATTGTACAGGACATCCTACGAAGATCCTGTTCACGGAACGAAGTAAGTTAACGATAAAGAACCGAGTTTTACAACTTCTCACCCTGTATTCCATACGTCGTAGAAAAGTAGGTTTGGACCTTCAGACACTCATTTCTTTCAATTAAGAAACGTTTGCTAATGAACTCTGGAAATTGAACGTCTAGTGAGCAATTAAGAGGAAATCTAAATTTAGACTGTTTGAAGTTACGTAAAGTGAAATTAAGACACGTCAAATTGTCTGAAAAGGAAGGAAGGAGCCCATTAAAGTGAAAGGTTTTGTGGTGAAAGTGCCTTTCTATTTTGGTGCAAATGAGCTGCCGCGTCGTCATTGTGAAAGCGTTCCGGGGACGAGCCCGAAATTGTCGGCGGCTTTGAGCCCGGTTCGATTTTTGTTGCGGTTTTCCTCATGATGAATTTGATTGGTCTCCTTTCATGTCTAGATGGGTCGTGTCAACTCAATTACAGTCTGTGTCCGCACGTCAAATGTTCCCTTGCTTCGATGAGCCCGAATTCAAAGCTATCTTTCAAGTGTCAATTGGTCGGAAGGAAAAGTACACTTCGCTGTGTAACACTGAACAAACCTCCATGCCTTAGTATGTCACTTCATTTCATTGTGTGTCATGTCACGTCAACTGTCAAGTATATAACTGTCCAACTTATGTATAGTCGGGGGTTACCCGGTTGGATGCTGGACATGTGCGCTCCAACAGTACCAATGTCAACTTACCTAGTGGCCATCGTCGTGTCGGAGTATGATTGTGTCAAGGCCACAGACGGGTTTTACAGTAAACCCGTGCAAGTATGCGGTCCGCCGCCATTAGTCGCAAAACGTGGCGCTTCCTTTGCAGCCATTACGTCAGCAAAACAGTTGGACTTTTTTGAGAATCTTTTTGGGATCGAGTACGCTTTATCAAAAATGGATTCAGTGGTCGTCCCAGATTACAATTCAGGAGCAATGGAAAACTGGGGATTGAATATCTATCGGTAAAACCTGGATTTTTTTTTATTGGATGTAATAAAAACACTGGAATTTTTATGACGCTCGTTGAACAAACAATAAAATATTGAAACAGGGAAAGTTATCTGTTTTACTATCCTGGAGACTCGACTGAGCTGGATCGAAGGACTGTGAGCTACATTTTGGCTCATGAACTCACTCATCAGTGGTTTGGGAATTTAATTACCGGGAAATGGTGGGATGTCCTCTGGCTCAATGAAGGATTTGCAACTTACTATTCCTACATCGGATCGTCTGCTTCTGATCCTGAATTTGAACTCACGATTCACGCTCTCACTAATGCATTTCAGTACGCCATGCAATTTGATGCCCGGCCCGATTACACTCATCCCGTTCTCCAGCATGTCGACTCTCCTCAGGAAGTCAGAGCTATTTTCAATCGCATGTCCTATGAAAAAGCTGGAGCCTTGATTCGCATGATGGAAGGATTTCTCACGGAACCTACTTTGAGAAGGGGGCTTGTCCATTTCCTTAATAAGATGTTAGTCACTCGTTTCATTTAATTAACCATCAATTTGCGTATCAGAAAATTCAAGTTGATGCCGATTTTCAAGGTCATACAAACCAGCTGAACAGGATGACCTGTTCTCATCCTTGACAGAACAAGCTCACAAGGATGGAATGCTCCGACCTGACCAAACTGTTAAACAAATCATGGACACGTGGACAATGCTAAGTGGGTTCCCACTTTTAAGAGTCAGTTCCAGCGCTAGCGGCCGTTTGTATATTTCACAGGTTATTAATTTAATTATTACTTTGATACAAGTTTTAAACAGATGAGGGGTTCTTACAATTCGTTATCCAGGTGTAATTGTGATTAACGTAGGAATCCTACTGTAACAACGGTGGCTCCGAAAACAACAAACCAAGTCGACACCCGAACCTTCCCGAAAATGACATGTGGTACATTCCATTAGCCCTTGCAACGGAAGACAACCCAACTTTCAATGACCACATTCCCAAAGTTTGGATCCCGAAAAACACGGGAATGATTTCATACTCTCATAATAGCACCAAATGGATTTTTGTCAACCCGGATGGATACGGGTATTACAGAGTGCTCTACGATGTCCATCTCGCTTCACTCCTTCAGGCACAATTGGCCAAAGACCACAACGTCATCAGTCGAATGAGTCGGAGTCAGTTGCTGGATGACTACTTCAATTTGGCATTCCAAAGTATGCTTTGCAACGTTCCTCAATTTAAAAAAAAATGCTGACTCTTGTCTTGATTAATCAAATATTGAATCAATCCGAATTTTGAAATCAGAGTATGTCAGCATTGAAACTGCCATGGACTTTACGTTGTACCTGGGCAAAGAAACGGAACAAGTCGTATGGACAACTGTCATCACTAACTTGAGAAGAGTGTACACTATGTTGTCTCCGACATCTGCGACACTTACTCCGTTCAGGGTATACATCGTCACGAAAATTCGGATTATGATCACTTATTAATATAATTAATTTAACTAAATGAATGATGTGACATTCCTGGAATTCCTTTTTTGAAGAATTACATATTACCCCGACTGGAAAACGTGCTTTCTCAAATCGGGTGGGAACAAACCCCGATGGAAAAAGGAAGTCGAGTCATTCTCCGGGCGAACCTCCTCGACTGGGCGTGTTCAATGGATCATCCAACTTGTATAAACTATGCAAGAACGTCGTTTAGACAGTGGCAGCTTTCTCCAGATCGTAATTTGTAAGACGGAAAATTGTGCTAACCAAAACTGTAATTAAAATCATAATTATACAACACGTAACATGTAGAATCCCAACCGACCTCCAACCCGTACTTTACTGCACTGCAGTTGCAAACGGAGGAAGTGACGAATTCCAGTTCGCCATGGACCAATTCCGATTAGCGACTTCTCCAAGACAAAAAACGTTGCTGATGAATGCAATGGCTTGCACGAAGAATTCCGGATTGCTCAATAAGTAAAGAAGATTAGGGAAACCGTTTTTATTGCCGAATTCCCGTTTAATTAATGAGTCCTGATAAAAAACGATTGTTTCGATCTTTGTACAAGGTTCCTGGACTACACATTGGATCCTTTTTCAGTTTTGGGAAGAAATCATGCGATCCCTGCCATGCAACGAATTGCCATGAACCCCTTAGGACGCTCGGCTGTCCTTCGTCTTTTGACTCAACAAGCCGATAAAATTCTGGATGTATTTGGTTCATTGTTACCCGTGTCTACTGTTGTGTCCACGGTGGTTCCGTATATGAGCACATCCAGTCAATTGGAATCCGTATGTCATCTCTGAAAGATTATAGACTATTCATTTAATTGTGATACGATAAGAGAGATAACGTGGAATTTTTTGTCCAGATTAATTCCGTGATCCATGGGATTTCTCGGTTCCCGGAGTTTGCTCAAGTGGAATCATCCTTGAATGAGTCTGTGGCTGCAATTCAAGGAAACATTGCATGGATGACCGATTACTACAAACCTTTGAAATCCTGGCTGGATTCTAATTAATTAATTACAATGCAACTTAATTTGATCAAAACAGTTCATTCATTCGCAAATTTCTGCTGTAATCAACTTTGCTTTTAATAGAATGACTAAACTAATGCGAAATCACAGATTTCCAAAAGGTGTTTTTATTTATCATGTCAATAAAAGTTTACATTTTGCACAATGACTTTTATTACTGCAAAATCCTTGTGTTGATGACTTTTATGATTTCCGAGCCGTGGGCGGCCACATTTGCAATAACATTTTATCAATTATTTTTTCCTGGAATCACCATCAAACGCAATAAAAAGTACAGAAACCTTGTTAAAGCGTCGACCGCTGGGTGTTTCAGATTATTCTAATCTTGACATTGATCCCAAAAAAAGTATTATCTGGGAGCTGAAGTGAATCAAATCAGTTTAGTCAGCAGTCCAATTCTATTGAGTTTTGTTGAGTTCATTCATTCAAAAAATTCCAGTTTTTGGGGGTTAGTTGAGACAATTTCCAGATTTTGTTACAATGTTCATTGTACAGTGTTTCGTTTTTAGTATTTTGTTGAGCAGTAGTTTAGCACAGCTAAGTTTGCAAGTGGGACCGGATTCTGGGTTCCCAGTTCCAGTGGATTCCCTTGATTCCCCAATTTTGAAAGGGAAGAATAGCGGATGCGATCAAAGTTGCAGACTTCCATTGGACGTCATTCCTTACAATTATGATTTCGAGTTGGTTCCCATCATTTCCAAGGGTTTTGAAGGTATCGAAGGGCTTGGGAACCAATGGGATTGTCCAGGGAAGATAAAAGCCTCAGTTAAATGTGTCCAGGCGACTTCCAGGATTACAATGCATGCTGTGGATACTGTCATTCATTCTGTCCATGTAAGACTCATGCGCAATGTCCATTTTCAAAATAATATTTTGAGTGTACTTTGAAATTGGTTTTCTAGGTCACCCAAGAAGGTCAAAGTGCCAATTTGACTGGATCCTGGACTCTGGATGCTGCCAAATCATTTCTCCATATCAATGTCACGACACCCCTTCAAGTGAACCAAAACTACACTGTTGACATCGATTTCACCTCGTACATTGCTGGAGACAAACTTAGCGGTTTGTACCAAAGTCGATATGTTGATCCTGCGACTGGTGAAACAAAGTATGACTGAAAAAGCTTTCATACAATTATAAATTATCCATTAATTAATTCCAATTAATTATAGAGAGTTGGCTACATCGCAAATGGAAGCTATCAACGCTCGTCAAATGATTCCCTGCTTTGATGAACCAATGCTCAAAGCCACGTTCAATGCAAAGATTGCAAGGCACAATTCCAATGTAGTTTTGTTCAATACTCAAATTACAAGGACTGACCCTGCAACTGAACCCGGATGGACTAATTGGGTTTGGGAGACATTTGCTCCCACGGTGAAAATGTCCACTTACCTGTTAGCTTTGATTGTCTCCGAATTCGAGTATGTGGACAAGACTTCGAATAACTTGACTGATAAGCAAGTTCGGGTGAGTGAATAATCAAATTCAAAAGGTAATGACTAATGAATGACATAATGAATGAGGATGATCTGAATGCAGACCTACGCACCGAAACATTTCATTGACCCGGCTGGGATGAATGGCGGAATCTACGCTGCAAACAAAGCTGATGAATTGTTAGCTTTCTTCCAGGATCAGTATGCAGAAACGTACCCGCTTACGAAAATGGATTCCGCGGCCGTTCCCGATTTCTTCTTCGGGGCAATGGAGAATTGGGGTTTGAATATTTACAGGTAACGAAGTGTTCAGTCAGTACCCAAAATACCCGTGACTGGTTACCCGTGAAAGGTTAAGAGTCCGTGATTTTGATTACAGAGAAACAGCGCTTCTTTACTTCCCTGACGAGTCCACGGAAGCAGAACGTCACAGCATCACAAGTATCTTGGCCCATGAATTAGTTCACCAATGGTTTGGTAATTTGGTCACGACTGGATGGTGGACTCACATTTGGCTCAATGAAGGATTCGCCACTTTTTGCGCTGCTCAGGGAGCTTTCCGAGTTGCTCCTGAATTCGAGTCTTGGGAACGGTACCAAAATGACGCCATTCAAAGGTCCATGTTGTTCGATGTCCAACCCAGTTACACACATCCGGTCAAGATTGACGAGACCGAGTGGTACACAAGAGAACCAATGGGTTGGTTCGGTCGGATCATCTACGAGAAGGCTGGATCCTTGATTTACATGATGGAAGGTGTCCTAGGAAAGGATACCCTTCGGGATGCCCTCAGACAGTATCTTAACACCAAGTATAATTTTTGGATTATGTTTATTGCGGTCAAAATTAATTTAAAAGTCCTAGTCTTGGTCCATGTAATGTAATTTTACATTACAATCATTTCATAATCGTCAATCAGGCAATACGACGGAGCATTCCAAGACGAACTTTTTCATCACTGGAACAATTTTGCAACGGGAAAACTCCCGGTTAATCTCACCGTCAAGGACGTCATGGACACCTGGACACTTCAAGCTGGACATCCACTCGTTCGCGTGACCCAAGCGGGGGCGAACCGCATTTTTGTGTCACAGGTACATAAGTGCGCCATTTGGATTTCCTTCAATAAGTGCTTTTTAACATTCAAGAATAACTATTATTAAAGGTATATTTTTGAAAACCAGGAACGATTTGCCAACAATGCTGGAACAGGGAGAAACACGGTTTCCCAATTGGATCCAACTGATTTATGGCACATTCCAATTTCAATTACTACCAATTCCGGACGCAATTTCGATCCTGCACCTGAACAATGGCTTCGGAAGAATGTCGCTTTGACATCATTCCAGTACGATACAAAAGAATGGATCATGCTCAATGCTGGAGCTCAGGGTAAATTGTACACTAATTACACTAATCCGAGTCTTAAAATTAAGGGATTAATTTGTAATCACCTATTTGACCCTGCAGGATACTTCCGGGTAATGTACGATGTTCAAATGCTGAACAAAATTAAAGCCCAGTTCGAAGAAGATCATTCAGTCATTGGTTCCACTACTAGAAGTCAATTTTTGGATGATTACTTTAATCTTGCATTCCAAAGTGAGTTTCTAGGCTCATTGTGCAATGAAATATTGCAATTATAATTAATTTAATAATTAAATCAAATATTTTGAATGTTTTCAGGGTACGTGTCAATTGAAACTGCGCTCGGTCTCACGACTTACTTGGGGAAAGAATCTGCGATTGTCGTTTGGAATTCCGTGTTGACTAATTTGAGACAACCATTTAATCTTATTTCCGGTCATCATTCGGGATACGCTTCGTTCAGAGCACGCAAACTACACCATCTAGTTTAATTATTAGCATTTAATTACTAATAATAACAGAAGTTTGTTTGAAATTTTAGGCGTACATGTTGCCCAAAATCAAAGATGCAATCACATTGACTGGCGGTATTGCCTACGACCCAGCTCTTCGCGGAATGCACACAATTCGCCACATGCAATTTATGGATTGGGCTTGCACACTTGAGGACTCAAGTTGTCTAATTTATGCAAAGGCTTTGTTTTCAGCTTGGCAAGCGGGTGGAGTAGCAGCACCGTACGAATTCCATTTTTATTATAGTTAACCTTTGATATAAATTTTATAAATTTTATTAATACACTTTTTGATAGCGTTCCAGTGGACATCCAACCCACTGTGTACTGTGCTGCCCTTGCTCATGCAGATGACCAGGACGCTGCCTTTGATTTCATATTTGCACAATACAACAGTCCAACGACGAGCGTGAAGCAACGAGGAGTTCTTCTCAATTCCATGGGATGTGTCCGTCAAATTCATTTAATTGAGAGGTCGGTTTCGGTTTCTTGAACGATCTCAACCTTTGATTGATATATTTACTTACCCTTGAAATTTTATTGTCCAGCGTGCTGGAGAAAGTCCGGGAAACTTCATTCCAATCAACTGCACATGGACAGACTGCCATGCAACGACTTGCCATGCACGCCCCGGCTCGACAACGTTTGTACCGTTTCTTCCAAAGTTCGTTTGCTGAAATTGTGACGAAATACGGCATTAATTCAATTGTACAAGTCGTGTCAACCATGTCCAATTACGTCAGCACGACGGTGGAACTCGATTTGGTAATGCTTCTCAATTTTTACGTCATTCTTAATATTGTTCAATTAATACCGAGCATTGAGTGCCCTAGAGATTATCCTTTTGATAACCTTCTCCATGAATTTTAGATCAAAGCTTTCCTGGACGAAAACAAAGGTGAGCTGGGAACCCTAATTGATGAACACATTTCCAGAATTGAAAGTAACATTCGATGGATGAACGATTTTGGAAATAGCATGAAAACGTGGTTCGATGCTCAAACTCCATAATTTTATTGTACTCATTGAACGCAAAAACTTTATTATCAATTTAGTGTTGCCGAAACTTAATAATTGGAAATAATCGAATGTGTAATCGGAATAAAGCTAGCAACTACAATTGCTGTTCTGTATTGAGAAAATCAAGGTGAATTCCAGAATGAATTCCAGTGTGTAATTGTATTGAATTGACGCAACATTGTCAATGGGAATGCGTGGAACGTGACGTTGGTCCAGAACCACTTGAACAAAAAACGGCCTGGAACAATGAGTCTCAGACTCAACTTGCGAAAGATGATACGCTCAAATTGTTAATTATTACCTTTGGAGCACAAAAACACAATCAATCACCACAAATTGCATCAAATTGATAAGGGTTGAAGTGGAGGTTCGCAAAAATGGGTTTATAAAGCTCGGAATATTCCCAATCCGTTTATTCATTCTTAGAATCAAAGCAGATTAAATATATTTTTTAAATAGAATTAGTTTACGTTTTCTAATGTGCGTGTGAGCCATGTTGTCGCAAATCTCAATTTTTGCATTGTTGCTAGTATCCTCGTCAATAGCACAGTTAGGATTACAAATTGAGCCAGGAAGTAGGTTTCCAATACCCGCCGAGTCACTTTCATTAGCGAATAGAGTTTACAATGTCATTCATGACAATCAAACTTGGAGACTTCCCCGGAATGTCATTCCGTACCATTACGATTTCGCAATTGTCCCCATTATTTCTAAAGGTTTCGAAGCTATCGAAGGGCTCGGGGAACAATGGGATGTCCCCGGTACTGTCAAAATCTCCGTTACCTGTACCGAAGTGACGAACAGAATCACATTGCATTCCAAGGACATTGACATTCACTCGGTCACGGTAAGGGTCACGGTCTATGAATTAATTATTAATTACATGGGTAAAAATGACTAAGCTGTTTTTTGATTGGTATGTAATTAATAATTTCCAGGTTCAACAAATCGGGCAAACGGCGAATTTGACCTCGTCAGTATCCACGAACGACTTGCATTCATACCTTCATATCAATGTGACAAGTCCTCTTCAAATCAATTCAAACTACACGATTGACATTGCATTCAAAGCGTACGTTGCCGGAGACAAATTGAACGGTATCTATCAATCGAGATATGTTGACCCGTTGACAAATCGAACGGTGGAATTCGCAACTACGCAAATGGAAGCTTTGAACGCTCGACAAATGATTCCATGCTTTGATGAACCGAGTTTCAAGGCAACGTTCACCGCCAAAATTGCAAGACACAACTCCAACATTGCATTGTTCAACACTGAGGTCATTAGGAATGAAACTGCGACTGAACCCGGGTGGACTAACTGGACATGGGTCACATTTGCGACCACGAGCAAAATGTCAACTTACATATTGGCTATTATTGTATCTGAATTTGACTACACAGAAGCGACATCGGATCATTTCACGGGGAAAACCGTCCGGGTATGACATGCTGCGAAGATTTCATTTCATGCTCCCAGAATTGTAATTAATTTAATTTAATTAATTTGTACATCTTCTTAAAATACTCTGTTTAGACATACGCACCGAAGCATTACATCCAAAGAGAAGGCGGACTCTACGCTGCAAACAAAGCTGACGAAATTTTGGCATATTTTGAAAATGAGTACGTGGAAAAATACCCGTTGTCCAAAATGGATTCTGCTGCCGTTCCGGATTTTTGGTTTGGGGCTATGGAAAACTGGGGCTTAAATATTTACAGGTTTCTGAATGAAGATCGAGATTATCATCGTGACTTCGTGACCATAAGACCGATTTTGTTAACTAAAGATAAGAATGACAATTGACAACTTTCAGGGAACAATATCTACTCTTCTTCCCTGACGAATCCACAGAATCGGAGCGTTACACCATCACAAGTATCCTTGGTCATGAATTGGTCCATCAATGGTTTGGGAATTTGGTCACGACCGGATGGTGGACACACATTTGGCTCAATGAAGGGTTCGCAACGTACTGTGCAGCTCAAGGAGTTGAAGCTGTGTCTCCAGAATTCCAGCCTTGGGAATTATACCAGAATGAAGCAGTTCAAAGGGCCATGTTGTTCGATGCTCAAAGTACTGTCACTCACCCGATTAAAATTGATGATGACCTTTGGCATGAACGAGACCCGATGTCATGGTTCGATAGGATTGAGTATGACAAAGCTGGTTCCGTCATTTTGATGCTGGAAGGTATCTTGGGGAAAGCTAACTTACGTGATGCCTTGAGACAGTACCTTAATACCAAGTACGTAATACTGTACCTTCTTCTTTGAATACCTGAGATGAACAGTATCAATTAATTAACCAATTAATCATTAGGCAATATCAAGGAGCATATCAAGACGAACTTTTCGAGCACCTCAATAATTTTGCGTCCGGAAGGATCCCAGTTGGCTGGACAATGAAGGACATCATGGACACTTGGACATTGCAATCAGGCTTTCCCCTCGTCCGTGTCCAGCAAGCTGGGGACAGCAACGTTTTCGTTACTCAAGTAAATTCATCACGTTTAATCGACATCTCAAATTAAATTCTACAAATTCAACGCATTGTATTCCAAAATTCTGGTATTTTCAAAACAGGAAAGGTTTGTTAATTTTGGAGAATCTCCACCAAATGAATTGTGGAACATTCCCATTTCGATAGCGACGAATTCTGCCCGGCAATTCGATCCGGCTCCAGAACGCTGGCTACCCAAAAGTGTCGGGATTTCCTCGTTCCCTGCCAACACTAGCGAATGGATTGTTTTGAATGCAGGAGCAACGGGTATAGAATAATTGAGTCAATTACATTTTAAATAAAAATACCTTAAACTTAATTAAAGAATGACTTTCAAGGCTACTACCGTGTCATGTACGATAGCTTATTGCTCGGGCATCTTCAAGCGCAATTGGAAACGGACCATAATGCAATTGACTCGTCTCGCACGAGAAGTCAACTTTTGGACGATTACTTTAATTTTGCATGGCAAAGTAAATAAAAATAATCAATTAAATTATTGATGATAATTATAGATCGAACCGCGTAACAAGGGCTGCAACTACTCCGTATTTCAAACTTTGTCCATTGTTTTTACAGAATACGCTAACATCACAACGGCATTGAACCTCACGAGATATCTGTCCCGTGAACCTTCAATTGCAGTGTGGAATTCAGTTTTGAGCAATCTTCGTCGTGCTTATAATCTTTTCTCTGGATATCACACTAATTATTTTAACTCTTTCAAATCATATTTACTCCCAAAAATTACTGGAGCTATGTCAGCAACCGGAGGAATTTCCTACCCGGAACAAGGACAAGGTATCCCGAAAATGCGTCATATGCAATTCCTGGACTGGGCTTGCATGATGGAAGATCCAGAATGCTCCGTTTACGCAAGGGCGCTTTTCTCTGCTTGGCAATCTGGAGCTTTGTAAGGGATTCGCGAACTTTGACACAGATTAAAGCAATTCACAGATTTAAAGATTTAAAATGTAATTAAAATGTGTAGCGGAGTGCCCCGAGAAATCCAACCGACTGTGTACTGCGCGGCTTTGGCCACATCCGACAATCCTCAATCCGTGTTTAATTTCCTGTACAGCAAATACATGGACAATACAATGACAACGAAGCAACAAGGAATCCTTCTCAATTCCTTAGGTTGTGCTCGAAGCGTCCCAGTCATGAATGTGTGAGTGCAAAAAAATTCGAAATGTGGTACACTCGATTTCGAAAATGTCTAATTATTTGTGTTACTTATTAATTAACAGCATATTTGAAAGAATACTGGGTGACAACAATTTCCACTCTTTGAATCATGGAATGACTCTCATCCAACGACTCGCTATGCATCCCGTGTCCAGACAAAGACTCCATACATTCCTGCGAAGTGAGTTTCCAGCAATTGTGCAAAAATACGGTATCAACGCCATTGTCAACGCTGTGTCCACCATGGCTACTTATGTCAGCACTCCCCAGGAGTTGGATACCGTGAGCAAATATTTTTATCGTGCACAATTCTTGGGAAATTAATTGGTATTAATTAAAGTTAAAGACTACGACTACAATCATGACCATGAGCATTCATATTGTCTTACAGATTAAACTACTTTTGCAAGTCGACGGAGGTCAGTTAGGAGGTCGATTGGACCCGTATTTCGCTACTATTGAAAGCAATATTGCGTGGATGGATGAATTTGGAACTACAATGAAAAATTGGTTTGATTCCAATTCAAATTCATAGTTTCCTTAACTGCGGACAACCCTAAACTTAATACTATGATAACTTATAATTTAAATTGTATGCTTTCAATTTAATAAAATACGGTGTTGTAGACCATTAAACAATTAAGATACACTTCTGTACTTTATGAACAGAATGACCTAACTCTAACCTAACCACACAGGTGCATTGCGAATGCGACAATCAAAATCATATTAATGACTAATTGTACGCAAATGAAAGTATTAGTTTACACTCAGGACTCGGATATGATGCAGAATTGATCAGATTATAATTAATTATTAATTAATGACCAATTTCTTCTGGATACCAGGACACATTTGGCATCTGTTCACCTGTTCCACAATATGAATATTTTATGCAGTGTTTTGCACGGGATGTCAACCGCTACTCCCAATTACATTTCCATGGTCAGTTCGCCTGCAAAAAGACTGCAAAAAACGTACAGCTCATTGTTCAAGTCGCAATGGGAACGATTGTAAAGAGTGCGTTGTTGTTGTCTTTAATCGGGAGCATTTACGGTTATTTACCGATTAACAATCTCGGTCAGGATTTTGAGATCAAAATTCCAAGGATTCTGAAAGAAAAACGGTTTCTGGGTGCGGGTCGATTGGGTTTTACAAGTCGGGAAACGAAGAGCACTTTCCGACTCCCGGACACAATCTTACCTTTGCACTATGACATTCAAATTGTCCCGTTGCTGGAAAGTAATACAGGGCTTGGACGACAATGGACGGCTCCGGGAACAGTGAGAATTCGCACAGAATGTGTCAAAAAGACGTCGGAAATTCGTCTCAATGCGTTTCTCATTAATGTCACTGATGTTAAAGTTCAAGTACGATTAATCTTCGCTTGATTTATATATCAATTAAATCAATTAATTATTTATGTAGATATCCTCGTTGTATGATTGTTGATCTGTTGATCCTTATATTCTTATGATTTTATGTGTGTCGATTTTTATCAGAAAACATATTCCAAAGAAATTATTGCTGTCGACGGTCACGAACCAGACGCATTGCACACGGACGTTTACCACGTTCGCACGAATTCGTCACTGGAACCTGGACAAAAATATGATTTGGTATTTTCATTCATAGCTCCTGTTTCCATTAACAGAGCTGATGGACTTTATCGAAGCAGCTATAAAAATGAAGCAGGAGAAACGAAGTTGGTTCCTCAAAATTTGCAAATTTTGATAAATTTGATTAATTAAATTAATTTTTAAATGCAGGTACCTCGCTTCAACACAATTTGAAGCATTCAACGCTCGTCAAATGTTCCCATGCTTTGATGAACCCGCCCTCAAAGCGACTTTTGACATGACCATCGGACGGAGAGAGAATTACAGTTCGATTGCTAACACTGAGCTTCTTGAGACGAGACGGATGTAATTAAATTGATTACATTTCATGGATCACGTAATCACGTTGACATTCTTCATTGGGGTTTGATCACATTTTCAGGGAAGGTGTCGACGGATGGTTCTGGGATGAATTTAGTACGACAGTTTTGATGCCAACTTACCTTTTGGCTTTGGTAGTTTCGGATTTTGAGTATGCAGAAGCGAACAGGGAATTGTTTCATGGGAAACCCGTCCGGGTAAGTTCCGAATTGAGTGACATGAACATACGTTCATTATGGGACATGACATGATGTGATGATCATGTTTTAAGGTGTACGGTCCACCAAAAATTATTGGTCAAAATGGTGGAATCTTCGGTGCAGACGCTGGAGCTCGAATTTTGTCCTTCTACGAAGATTATTTCAAGATTGATTATCCGCTGAGTAAAATGGATTCAGCAATGATTCCCGGGTTTCAGTACGGGGCCATGGAAAATTATGGATTGAATATCTACAGAGAAAAGTACCTGATGCACATTCCTGGAAGCTCCCTGGAATACAATCGTGCATCCGTAGCGTCAATCATTGCTCATGAACTTGGTCACCAATGGTTCGGGAACTTGGTCACTTGCAAATGGTGGAATAACATTTGGCTCAATGAAGGATTCGCTACGTATTATTCCTACCTCGCTGTGAACTCAACTTACCCCGAATTCCAAGCTGATAACGGACTTGTGAGCGAAATCCTACAAACTTCATTTCGATACGATGAGCGTCCGAGTACTTACTCTTTACTCCTGGACGCTGAGTCTCAAGAGGAACTGGAAAATCGGGTCGCTGGAATTCCGTACGTTAAAGGGGCATCCTATGATTCGAATGATGAATGCTTTCTTGACTCCTCAGACTTTCAAAACCGGAATTCAAAAATACCTTCGACACTGGTACAAAACATAGAATTCATTCAAATTCAAACCCACCTTCACGTTCACCGTAAGGTGAAAGTCTTACGGTGAAAGCGGGTTTGAGTTTGAAGTTTGAACCCTGGTTTGAAATCTTGAAATTAACTAATCTGTACTTTTGATCCTGAAATCACATTTTGATAAATTACGAATTTTTATTCGCAAGGGCGTACAAAGCAGTCAATCAAGATGACTTGTTCAGCATTCTCACTGTGAGAGCTCACGCTGACGGGACAATCCCTAGGAAATTCACAGTGAAGGAAATCATGGACACCTGGACAAAGCAAAAAGGATTTCCTGTCATCAAAGTGTACAGTGTGAATGAGTCAGTGTACTTTGTGCAGGTACACTTTTAATTGATTAATTAATTTGGACAGGTAAAGCTGCTGACTCACCGTCTCATGCTCATGTCCATTTCTACAGGAAAAGTACGGCGGAACACATCAAGACAATGGTACAACTTGGTACGTCCCATTGTCAATTGCAACTGAGGACAATCCCAACTTTGACAATCACCGACCCCAAATCTGGATGAAGAAAGGGGTTATCCTCAGGGCAATTAAACACGATCCTTCCAAATGGATTATTGTTAATCCGGATGCGACACATTACTACAGAGTTCTTTACGACAAGAATTTGACGAAACTCATCCTTAATCAACTGAGAAATGATCATTCCGTCATCAGTCCGTTTAGTCGTAGTCAAATGATGGATGACTACTTTAACTTCGCTTTCAAAAGTACTCATTCCATAAAAGCCTAAACATTAGTAAATTAATTACTCATTAACTTAATTTCTTAATTCAGAACATGTTCCGTTCAACACTTCCCTGGAATTCACAAGGTACATGACAAACGAGACACAAGAAGTGGTCTGGGACGTCTTTTTAGGTTATATGATGAAATTGTATGATTTCTATGACGGATCCGTTAAATTCCAAGGTTTCAAAGTAAGAAATTGAAATTATATATTTTGATTAGTTATAAATGATGGACATAATGGACTTCAATCAATTTAATTTAATGAAAAAATTGTCCAGAACTACATTGTACCGAGACTAGAATCAGTGTTGCATTCCATGGGAATCGAACAGAAACCCGAGGACAAAGGAGCCAAGATTTTATTCAGAGCGAAAGTTCTCAAGTGGGCATGTCGATTTGATTACTCACCTTGTTCAGAATACGCCGTGAAATTGTTGGACGAATGGAAGAATTCTTCGGAAGTGGAAGCTAATCCTAATCCGTACAATTTATATTCTAAAAAAATTAGTCAATGGATTCAAAAAAAAAGTTTCTAAAAAAATGATCACATTTTCATCCACAGCGTTCCATTGGACATGCGTTCTTTTCTGTATTGTGCGGCGGTGAAAGCACAAAGTGACAATGTAGTTTTTGTGTACGCAATGAGTCTCAATGAAAGCAGTCCATCGGAGCGATTCCGCCTTTTGAACTCCATGGGTTGCATTTCCGATCCAGGGTTGCTTAAAAAGTGAGCATTTGTTTGGTAGACAATAGGGATTTCGTTACCATTCGTGAACTAACGCATATTTTGGTGTAGCCTCCTCAATTCCTTGATCGACAAACAAGAACTTTTCACTCGTGAAGATGCAGTTGTGGTCATGCAAGGTGTCGCTGGGAACCCGATCGGAAGACCGATTCTCATCGACTTTCTTCGCACGAATATGAAAGAGTTGAAGGCGTTTTTCAACGCAACCACTCCAATTGCCCATGTTTTGTACTCAATTGGAAGACATGCACACACTCAAGGACAGTTGAATGAGGTGACAATTGCGCAATTTCAATTATTGTAACGTGGAACACACTTCATTAATTAAAACCTTTTCGACACTTATCAGATAAAGCAGATGATATCCGATAACGAGAAGCTGTTGGAGAGCGTACGGTTCTACTTGGATGCTTACGTGGGTGAAATCAGGAGCAATATTAATTGGATTTCCAAGCATTATGACTCCATGAGAGATTGGTTTGATACTCAATCACTTTTTGTTTAATTTAAATAATTGTTATCACTTTATTAACCTCGATTCTATCGAAAACATGAAGTAAAATCGAAGGAACGGATTCAGTTGTTGAAATCAATGAGAATGAAGTGGTTGTTTTGCATTGGCTTGATTTTCTTCGCACTTTCATGTGCATCCGGGAAAGTTGTTGAGACTTTGACCCCTGCAAGGAACGAAAGTTCAAGGGCTTTAGTCTTCCGGGCTGATTTCTCGAAACCAACCCTCTCTGCTGCATTCGGTGGAAGTTCGGTTAGCTATGGAAATCATAATGTAGTTTTGTGGGCGAGTGGAGGTGGGATTAATGTTCATTACCCTGCTGGAAGCTACGTCCCTTCTGGACCGATTGTCGGAGGGTTTGGTATCTGGACACGTCATCCAGTTGACACCACCACGGCCGTATTCAAATATTCGGTTTATTTTCCCCCGGATTTCAATTTTGTTAAAGGGGGTAAGTGCACAAATTGATTAATCCATTAACGAGCAGTGAGATGTTGACAATTTGTCGAACATTCTTTCCGTTTCTGCATGACCTTCCAGGTAAACTTCCAGGACTGTACGGCGGCCATTCCAGTTGCTCCGGCGGTAACCCGGCCAATGATTGTTTCTCCACGAGACTAATGTGGCGTGAGCACGGAATCGGAGAATTGTATTTGTATGCAAATCGGGAAGCTCAAGACCCCGCAATTTGTCAAATGCCCAACAATTATTGCAGTCCCACGTATGGATGGTCTTTGAACATCGGATCTTTCGACTTTGCTCGTGACCGCTGGACTGATATTGAAGAAACCATCACGTTGAACACTCCAGGAATGAGAAATGGGATCTTGGCTGTGAAGGTCAATGGTAACGAAGTCATCCGGTACAACAACATTGTGTTTCGAATTGGAGCTTATCCTAACATGAGAATTGAGGGAATGGACGTGGAAACGTTTTTCGGAGGAAATGGTCCGGAATGGGCGAGTCCGACTAACCAACTTACAAAATTCAGAGATTTCGAATTACACAAATATTAAAAATATCCAATCACTTTAATTGATTTCCACTTGTCCCTCATTAATAAAACGCTCGAATTTTAGTGTGAATATCAAATTCTAAAGAAAAGGTTCGCAAAATCCTTGTATGCCGTAGAAAACTCCAAAAAATGCTCTCTTTCTTCAAAAAGGAGTGTACGCTTTGACAAAAAGTCAAGTGCTTTCACCTCGATGACGCCAGTGCGCTTCGTTGTTTGATTTGATCTTGACGACGGAACGAATGAAGCTGGAATTTGTTTCCGTTCGCATCAATGAATCAGTTGAATTCATTCTCAACATTCATGCATTATTTGCTTATTCCGACTCAAATCCTCAAGAAATTGAACTTTCTATGTTCTCACAATCAAATCTACGCATTTCAAGTCACAACGCAACGCATTCCCAACACTCCAATTTCTAAAAGCGTGTTTCTCAATTTGAAAAGTAAAGGACAAAGCTCATTCAAATACATACGATACAAGAACTCACAATAGACAAGCAATTCTTTACTGAAAGTAAAATCACTTTCTCTTTACAATTCATTCCGTATTACGTTTTGCGAAAGGCACAATTTCAATATTTTTAAAATTACAATCATGATGGAATTTAATTATAATTTGACAAATGGAGTTCACTTCACGAATGAAAGTCCAAATGAACCCGTTACAGTTGCAGGTTTTAAAGAACCTGTCAGATCATTTGCGTTTCTGAAATTTGACACTGGAATCATCTTCGCAATATGTGACGAGCAATAATTTGGTCAGAACTTTCCATGCTGATGTTTTAGCTTTGCTCTCGTCATCACCTTCGTTCTCACTGTCATCACCTTCGTTCTCAATGTCTTCAAAATCCCCCTCAATGTCTTCAAAATCCCCCTCAATGTCTTCAAAATCTCCCTCAATGTCTTCAAAATCCCCCCCAATGTCTTCAAAATTCCCCTCAATGTCTTCAAAATCCCCCTCAACCTCTTCCCATTCGTCCCCCTCAATCTCTTCCCATTCGTCCTCATCAATGTCTTCCCCTTCGTCCTCATCATAGTGTTCCCTTTCGTCTTCGTTCTCACTGTCATCAGCATCTTCATATCTGTCGACGGTCAATGAAATGGTCGCTGATTCTGTCCAAAATTAGAACAAAATTTACACTATGACGTTTTTAAATGAATGGCAGAAAACAAACATTTTTTTAAAAAAAGAATCTTACTAGGAAGCTTCGTGAGTGGTGACTCCGCTATAAATTCTTTCAAATCCGAGAGTTTGCCATCGTTAACACGATTTTGGGCAGCTTCCCAATGTACCTGAGGAATTCCGATTAAAATAAATGGAAACAAGATCCAGTCTTGAGTATGTGGCACGGAGAACGTTTTCAAGCGTGGCCAATTGTCCACTTGGTTCAATAAATTTTGAACTTGAATAAATGCCTTTGCAAAGTAAGCGTGCACGTTAATTTGTATCAAGTTAGGAAACATTCTTCCAAATGTTGGCGGAATCACAAAGTCTCTAGGAGAGATGTCAATATCCAGATTCTTCAATGTTGAATGAGGAGTCCAGCCACTTCCATCGTTCCACATTGAACTGTTCTGAATGTAGAATCCACGGAGGAGGACTTCAGGCTTATCATCAGCTTTCTCTATTCGTCGATCATTATATGATGACCTGAGGGACAGTTCTTCCAGAGCTGGCAATTTTTGAAAGAATTCTGGACTGTTGATAACCGAATGGTGTATTGTTGCCTCTGTCACTTTTGGAAAGTGCGGAAGCAGGTATTCGTCCAGGAAGGGAATTCCGTTGACGAAGTGCATACACAGACTTTTTAATGTTGTCGAAATCCTGTTTATGAACTCCAAGTATTTGATCATTTCAGAACTCGTTTCAAAGTCGTCAAAACTCCAAATCTCCGACAATTCAATTTCGATCCGTGCAAGCGAAGACCAATCAAAGTCCATGATTTTGTCAAAAAATGACGGGAGTTGTCCTTCTTGTAATCCAGGGCATTTAAATGAAATAGACTGTATGTTTCCACTATTCAAATGTTGTAATTGCCGTGCGAAGTATTCACTTGGATGACGATGAACACGATCATCAAATTGATCGCCATAATGGCCGATGTTTCGCAGATTGGGAGCTGTGAGTTTAAGAAACGGACCGAACTCCCAATACAGCCTTGAAAACAAAGTGAAGGTGTGTAAGTTTTCGAGAATCGTCGGTTCACCCGTTAATCTGTTCACAATGTTTAGATCGGGTACTTCCGTGAAGCCAAATATACTCTCCCCCGGATATGAGACCGCAATGTCTAGTATTTCAAGGTTTTTGCATAGTCTGAAAATCTTGAGTAAGTCGTCGATTGTTCGTACGCCTATTTTCAAGTTCTTAATCAGATGTCCATATTCTGTAAGGAAAATGACGTCATCCGATCTTTCGTGCATCAAATTCATCGACCTGGCATTCCCAATCCCAGTGTAGTCCCCCAAATGATAATTGAACTTCGCAACACTTAAAATACTCTTTGCGAATGCATCGTCTTGCATTTCGGATATGAAATTGTGAACATCCCGTGATGTACAGGGTTGGCGTTTGTTCACTCGGGTCCTCCATGCCATGTTGACGTTAAAGTAAACGGACTTTCTGCGACACATTTCCAAAGCGTACGCATTCCAATGTGTACACACTTTTCTCACTTGGAATAAATCCTTGGCATTCAAGTACTTGAACAAGACGTCCAAAATCTAAATTATGCATTAAAATGTCGTAAAAATGAATTCAAGATAGCTGAGTGAGTGAAGAAATCCTCAAGTTATGAACTACGGATTCAATTTACCAAAGGGCATCTCATGACTTTCCCGTGGAGGATAGCCAATGCATCCTTCCCAACGTCATCCATTGTCAGTATTTTAAATCGTGTTTACTAATTTTATCAAGATTATTGAATTCTATGCTCAAGTAAGTCACTCGACGTAATCTAATCCAGTATACTACAATGAGGACATGAGGAGTTGAATGCAACGCCTTCAAATTGAAATTCATCTCATGTCGATCTCACCGGGTCATCATCCTTCGATTATGAACATTGTTCATCCCAATTAATAATAATTTATTAGCCATGACAATACATTGAATTCTTCCATTAAAATTAAATCACTTTCTCCTACAATTCATTGCGTTATTGCGTATCACTCTTTGCGAAAGTCACAACATTTTATTCCAATTTAATTACAGATTATGACAGAGTATACAGTAGGAATTATATAATGGATTTGACAAATGAATGAAAGTTCGAAGGAGTCCGTTTTTAGCTTTTAATGCCACACTCTTTCTGGAAGTTTGTAAAATGTGACATTGGATTTCTCCCCGCAGTACCTGTCCACCAAATGCTTAGCTAAGACTTTCCATGCCGGTGCAATTCCTTCGCCACGACTATAGTATTTTCCAGAGACTGTCGTTGATACTATTCAAAATTGGGGAAAAGGTTTGTAAGTAAGTAATATTTGAATTTAAAATATAATGTCAGAAACAGATTTTTTGAAAAAAAAAGAATCTTTACCTGAACGATTCATGAGTGGGGATTCCGTAATGAGTTCTTTCAATGTGGAGAGTTCTCCTTTGTTCACATGATTTTGAGCGGCATTCCAGTTTGCTTGAGGGATTCCAATTAAAATGAACGCGATGATAAGGGACCACTGAGAAATGTCACCGACGAACATTGACATTGATTGCAAGCGTGGCCAATGGCTTGCTCCATTCAACAAATTCTGTAATTGGACCAAAGCATCTTTTCCAACAGCTTGCACATGAAGTTTCGTCAGGTTCGGAAACATACTGGCAAATGTGGTCGGGATGACAAAGTTCGTAGGGCAGATGTCAATATCAATGTTATTTACTGTTAGATGAGGAGTCCAGCCATTTCCCTCGTTCCACATTGAACTGTTCTGAATGTAGAATCCACAGAGAAGGACTTCAGGCTTGGAATCAGCATGCTGTAGTCGCACATCGTTGGCCGAAGACTTGAGCGACAGTTCTTCCAGAGCTGGGAGTTTTTGAAAGAATTCCGGACTGTTGATGACCGAATGGTGGATTGTTGCCTCAGTCACGTTTGGAAGATGTGGAAGCACGAATCCGCCCATATATGGAATTCCATTTCCTCTTGTAAAATACAAGTTTTTTAATGTGGGAGCAAGTTTTTGAATGAACTCCCAGTACTTGATCCGTTCCAATTCTGTCTTCATCGACACAATGATCCAGTCCATTTTGATCCGTGTGAGCAAAGACCAATCAAATTGCATGAGCTTGTCGAAAAATGACGAGACTTCGCTTAATCCAAACGTCACGTACGAAATGGAGTGCAAATTCCCAGTATTCAAGTTCTCCAACTGTTCTAGGAAATATGTGTTCGGATTGACATTGGCATTCTTGTAAAATGTACCACCGCGAAGACCAACGTTTCTCAAATTCGGAGCCGTTAGCTTGAGAAATGGTCCAAATTCCCAGGGCACGTTGGATCTTAAACTGAAAGTATGCAATTTGTCAAGAATCATTGTTTCGTTCTGTAGGCGGTTGACGATGTTAAAATCCGGAACTGGTATTCGGTTCCACCCCATCCACCGCCGAGGAATCCAGACTTTAATATCCAATGCTTCAATGTTAGTGCACACCCGGAAAATCCGTAGCATGTCTTCAATGTTGAGTGCCTTGATCTTCAAACTTTTGACCAAATATCCATATTTCGAAAGAAAAAAGAAATCATACGACGGATCATGTCCTTCTTCGGCGATCAAATTATTCGGCATAATCCGAAAACGGCCGCGTTTGCCACTCCCCCAATCAAATGTCAAGTTTGCAACACTGATAATGCTTTTCGCAACCTTATCTTCTGGTAAGGTGGATAAGCAATTGTCCATTTCCCGAGATCGTCGGCTGGTGTCCGCTTCTTTCTTATTGGTCATGTTGATGTTGAAGAAAATGGACTTTCTCTTACACATCTCAATTGTATGTTCATTCCAGCGTTTGCAAACACTTCTCATTTTGAGAACGTCTTTCTCGTTCAAATGACTGTATACGGCATCCAAAACCTAAATCACATAATGTCAAATTCAAAGTTGAATTCAAGTTGAAGGGAAGAATGAATGGAATCTTCAATTTACAAAGGGACATGTCATTGTCATTACCTGTCTGTGTCGGATTTCCATTACGGCATTCCAAATGTCGTCCATTTTAAGAATCCAAACTGTTAGAATTTCTACTAATGTTCAAATTGGTCAAACAACCGAATCAAATCCGGTTTACTTTGAGGAAGTAACGCCCTTCAGATTGAAATTCGACATTCTGAGATTCTGAGCACGAATAATGCCATTATTATTTATTAGTCATGACAATAATGAGATTTAAAAATTTGCAAAAAAATCATTATTTTTATTGAAAACAAAAAGGAAATTCGGACGTTTATTCAGGTCTATGTGTTTGCTGTTTACATTACAGATAAGGTTTTGTTTTTATTTCTACAATGCATTACATTTTATTATGCATTTATTACAAAAAAATACGCACAGCTTCCGGCGTTCCGACTTCCGACTTGGCGTCACCATTGCATTCCATCATATTAAATTTAACTATCGTGATTCCAAAATGTAACAATATGGATCACGATCACGTTTTGTTTAGTTTAATTCAGTGCTATTTGAATAGTCCCTTGCATCACCGCGTTCATATCCTGAACTTTTATCAAATACGAGCCGATAAAAGGAATTTTAATTGGACTAACAAAATGACTACTATAATTTCATTTTAACCGAAAGTACCGGTTAATTGTACCGACAGTATATTCGACAGAATTTGTAATCATTGAACAATGTGTACATAATTTGATAATGTATATATTGTAAATTGTTAAATTGTAATTAGTGTAAAACGACTAAATCAAAGATGGACTTGAAGCCCAAGCCACGCTTTTACTCTCAGTTTGCGTAGCTACAGAATGCGTGGACTTTTCCAGATTCTTGACCAAGTTCCTCATCTCCTGAGCCAAATTGATGAGCTCGGACTGGATTTCCATCGTCGAGGCGTCTCCGCATTCCGACAGGGATCGCTTGCTAACTCCGTTGTCCCGGGAGAGCAACGGTGATTTACTGCTGAACGACCGACTGTCCTCAGACCTAAAATTAATGATGACAGAACAGAGCTTTATTACAATCCTTCCTAAAGCTCTTCCCACAGTCTCCTTCCATTCCAATCTGCTCCAGTGAACTTGAGTTTCACACACGTTTTCAATTCAAAATTTGACTTTCACTCTGCGCAGCGCAGTCTCAGAAAAATGAGTGTAAGAAATACAAAAAAAACTGAAAAGAATGAAGAAAAATGCAACTTTGAAAAGAAGATAAACTTTCTTTCTTTCGTCTTTTTCTAGTACGTAAAGTGAAAGTCTGACATTTTTGCATTCAGGGAATCACGTCGGGACTTTTACCTTGCATTGAGAAGTCTTTGCCCGTCCTCGTCCTCTTCCACTTCATCGTCCTCGCTGATTGACGGCAAAGTCAAAGAAGTTTGCCCACCAGGTCCATTCTCCGACTCATTTGCGTCTGCTTCGTAACTACAAACAAAGGAAAAGTCGGTGCAAGAATGACAAAAAGGAGGAATTGTAATCTTTGACTACAAAAGTTTAATTTCCCGTTGTGATAAAATGACATTTATAGAGTCGTTTTATATATCAAAAGTACTATATTATCATAAATACCCTTCTCTCAAGTTGTAAGTCAAGTCGTGTTGAATGTCGTGAGAAAACTCTTCTTGGAATTCCGGGTAGAGACGAAGTACTTCAATCAATCCTGGGATATGAACGCATTTCAAGTCACAGTATGTGAGTGCCCGCACGTCACAACTTGACTTGACGACTACTTCAGAGCCCGCACCGGAATTGGTCAAATGGGCTGTGATGTCCGAACCGATTATGTCACCTTTACCTGTACATTACCAAAATTAATCATGATTACAAAAGGCGTTCTTAACTTTGAATTAAATTAAATCAATTAATAATGAGCACATGATAATAATTACCCAAAATGGCGACAACCATGCTACTCTGAACTACTTCCATGGAACCATTGGCCAAGTAGTAAATGTTGTGGAGTGCGTCTCCTTTGTGGAGCAAATATTCACCCGGAGCGCAAAAATTGCTTCGAATGTGCAAAGACAAAAGTTTGAGACAACCTTGAGGAGCAGGTTCAAATATCGGGAGACCCAAAATTTCTTTATGTAAATGCATGGACACGTCACCCCGCAACTCTTCTGGGAACTCTTTCAATGTCTGTCAAAACATAAAATAAGTCAATTCAATTAGTAGCTTTATCGTTGCTCATACAAAATACAATCAATTGTATCTTTTATCACAGAGAGCACACGTTAATTATGTCACTAATTAGTTGGGAACAAGTCTACTCAACCGCGTACGGTGAATTCAACTGAAAAGGACAATTTGAAAACGTTCTTTTGAAACTTTGATTTTTAATTAGGTCTACGCTTTATGTCTCCGATGTTGCGTTTCCGACATCCTTTCAAATTCCAAGAAAACAACAACGCTCCAATGTCTCGTCTGGAATGATGTAGTTAACTCATCAACAACTTCTGAAATAGGAAAAGTCCTGGAACTACGAACCTCGTTTTGTAGTCTTTGTAGCTCAGTTCAATAGGTCAATTCAAAAGCTTACGAGTTGGTTGTGATCATGGAATGAGCAGTTTTTTCTCTTTCGCATACCAAAACTTTGACGATTAATTAGCTCGAGACGCAGTTGTATAATTCGAGTCGGAGAAAATTGCAAAAAGAAGTCATAATAATTTGTTAGTTTTAAGTGTGTGCTTGAGATTTCCAGGTGTGGAACTTGTGTAATGTCGTTGATGAATCTAATTTTAAGATGTGAAACTGACCTCATGTGGGTCGATCCCGTGGTTGAGCGCCCACATGGTCTGAAAGTAGTCTTCAACTCTTTGCTTCAACTCCGATGGGATTTGATGAAGTTTGAGGAAATCCTTGAGATCACGCCATTTGCTCTGATACTGGGAACGACGGCTGTACATTCGTTGCACAATGGCCGTCACATTACCAAAGACCATTGCATGCATGAGGGCTGCAAGAGAAAAGACACACCTTTCACTCAACCACACATCTTTTTGATCTACTTTCACACAATGACGTCAATGGTGGTTATATTATTCCTAAACTAATCAAGTGTTTAGGATCCAAATTATGAGTGCGAACTCCTGCAGAGCTCCAGAGCCCAACCTTGACTGGATAAATGGGACTCAAACGTGATTAATTAATTTTAGGAATGATCTGGACAAAACTAGCATCCACATTTTGGGGTGACGGGATAAACCCAAGGAATAAAAGAGGATGAAAATGGTAGCAGATGGTTGAAAATGACAAATTAGAATTGAAAATGGTTGTGTCCACCAAAAATGAAATTTGTGTGCACGTGTGTACGGAAAAGCGGATTTCGGAGCGTAAGGAGGTCATTAAGAAGGAATGGAGCCTAGGTCTTCAAGTACTCATAAGCTATGAGACACACAGTCCATAAGACACTGAAAAGGAAGTTAATGCTACTCTATTGATGATATATAAGGTAGAAAATCGGGTAATCTACTCTCCTTGGAAAAAGTGGGTATTTCAAAAGATAAGACTGTTCCTTCAACTCACCGCCGACCAGCATGACGCAAATGGAGAAGATCTTCTCAGCCAGCGTGTTCGCAGAGACGTTCCCAAAGCCCACGGACGTGAGGCTGGAACAGGTGAAGTATAGGGCCGTCACGTACTTGTCCCATACAGACACCATGGTCACGTTTTGATCCAGCTTCTCGGCCAATCCATTCAACCAACCTAAACACAAGATGACGAGTCACCATCAAACGACATCATTGTCTTATGGGAATTCCTTCTTTCCTTCCCTCATCTCATCTCACCAAAAGTCCAAATGGCCAGTCATTCTATTAGTATTAGTATGCAGCTTTCGCCAACAATCCTTTCCTAATACTCATCCCTCAGAAGAAAACGTTTCTTCTTCTTCCTTTTCTCTCTACTTTTCAACTTTTCTTGTCCTACTTCCTTAAACTCACCCAAAGTTTTGCGTTTCGGCTCCTATATAAGCTATAAAAACTCTCCTGCATGCTGTCTAAATCGATTCAAAAAAAGTCATGAGAATACAAAAGAAAACGTGTTGCAACTTCTTTTTTTTTGTTTCTTATGCAATTCCGCACCGACTTTTTTGTGTTTGACCTACAAAAAAAATCGCGTATGCAATCTTCTCCGCGTTTCCTTTCTCCTCTGTCACATTACAAAATCCTATATAATTCTTATAAATTGTCCAGTGGATTTTTCCAGTGGATATTTTTCGTCTACTTTCTTTCCCGCTCACTCAAGACTCAACTTACGTAAAATCCTGGAATATACAATAAAACGGGACGAGTCGATTTCCGTATGCAAAAATGGAAACACTTTGATTGAACCAGTGAAACAACCCTTTTCATCTCCGTTTCTGTGGGATGGAGAGTGGCAATTTGCAAATGCTGCGAAAAAGTAAATGGGGAAAATACTAATAAAAATGGAAATGGGGACAAAAAAAATTCTTACCAACAGACTTATTTTCGGCTTCTGCAATGGCGTACCAAAGACAAGCCATCCAATGAGCTGCCAATGTAAAGCAGAGCATGAGCAGCGTTAAAATTGCGGCAGAAAATTGGGAATAGCGGTCCATCTTTTGTAAAAGTCTCGCTAAGCGAACCAGTCGCGTCAACTTGAGTAAATGAAGTGTCCATTTCTGAAAATCATCAAGGACAAGGAAATTAGAATTCCCTAATTTTGCGTTTCGGGTTTAGTGACAGAAAACCACAAAAACGGCAGTACCGGGTAACAACAAGTTTAATATCAAAAGGTCATAAATTAAAGGACTCACATCAAACACAGTCATACTGATAATGTCCATCAGTGACATAAGGTCGAAGGGAAGGGCAGCCAAGAGATCAAGAATGAACCAACCCTTGACGTAATTCATGGCGATTACTTTCGGGTGGGACACAACTTCACCTTTCCGGTTGACAAATGTGGTTCGAAAGTGTAGGAAAATATCTATACAACAATAGACACTTGACTTTTGAACTTGTTCAAATACTGTTTTAAACATATTTGGATCTTGGTGAGCTTGAGTGTAATAAATGTCACTTTGTCACACTTCTTTGGGTAGGAAAACTTTGGAGTCGTGTATCCAATAAGGAATTAAAGGTAATGGGACTGAGACATGTGTCGAAAACCCGGGAGCCATCGCGTATAATTAGTTTCGCCGTCATGACCCAAAAGTCTTAATGAGCCTCAAACTGACGTTGATTGTCCCATAAATCTAAAGACGTAGGACAACATAGAAACCCGAAACCTGATAAAGTAAACCCTGAAGCTGGAGCCAAAACAATGAAGGTGAAAGCTACACTATCAAACTTTCAAGGCTGTTTGTCCAGGATGACGACGACGTTAACTCTTGTTGAGCGTTACGCTTTCACCGCCATAGTTCAACTATGTCCAGCAATTGCTTCTCTTACGTATATATGAGGCATAATAAAAATGTATAACGTGTGTTGGTATGTGTTGGAAGAAGTTTTCGGATCAGAAAGAAAAACAGAAGGAAAAAGTGTTCTTGAGAGGAAAAACCTTCATTCAGCCAGAAAAACTCGTGGATTCCAAGGTCCGGACTATAAGAAACATGAGAGAAAGAATTCTTGAGACTTTATCATACTTTATATTTTCGGAATTGTAGCTGAAACTGAAACCGTTGAGCTTTCTTGGCTNTCATTCAGCCAGAAAAACTCGTGGATTCCAAGGTCCGGACTATAAGAAACATGAGAGAAAGAATTCTTGAGACTTTATCATACTTTATATTTTCGGAATTGTAGCTGAAACTGAAACCGTTGAGCTTTTTTGGCTACCCGGTTATACCGGGTATCATATCGCCCTATACATTGTTTCTTATAACCACCGTAAACCGGTTTGATGTTTATAGTGTACTTGGATACCTTTGTAGCACCTTCTTTCTTGTGGCAGGTTTATACATCATCTCAAAGTCACAAGTTAGCAGGGAAAAAGTTTGACAAGCCATGGAACAGTTGGAAAAGTTACCCCGACAAAACCGAAAGGCTTCTGCAAGTCGTGCCAAAAAAATCTAATGTAATGTGTTTTCTTTGTCGCTTTAAACTTTGTCAGAGGACAATCGACAGAGGCGGACAAAAGGAACGATGTGGTCTTCTTCAAAAGGAAACCTTTTTTACCCGTTTCTCGGGTTTTTCCTTTAAGAATACAGTTTCCAAGCGGCACATGGGCACATCACATTCACACGTATTCATCGCATCAGAATGGACGAATCCGGGGATTTCGGAATTCTCAACATGTCACGTGTCATTTTGTGTCCTCGTTTTGTTCATGCGAAAGGAAGTAAAACAAAAAGCTAATTAATTGATAAACAAACCTTCAAAAAGCGGGAAGACTAGGACGAAACCTACCCGAAAAGCAGAAACCCAGGTTTTTTAAAAACTCAAAACAAATATTAGCTCTGTTTTTTCTCTTTACGTCATCCTTGTCCTCGGTTTCCGAGAGCTTCGAAATCATGTCTCTCATCAACTTTGCTAATTACGAAGCACCTGAGTTACATGAGCGAGTGAGCCAATCCACATTTAATTGAGATGAACTTTCTTCTTCGGGTTTTATTTTCCATCTTCCGAAAAAAAGGAACCAGTAATAAAATCCTCGAGTTTTCCCTTCTTGAATGTTTCCATTTCGTTTTCCACAAAACTCAATTTTGATGTAATTTATCCAATTTCGTACGACTATTAACCTAATTTTTTTTATTTCAAGCATTTAAAAATCTGTCATCTGAAAAATCTAGGTTCGTGAGTTATGTGTCGCATACTGAAACCCTAGCACGTAAAAGTACCCTATTATTACATTCCCTAGGGTTTTTTATTTTCATCGTTCTCCGAGTATATTAAAATTATATGAGCACTCAACTTGAAAATTGAAATGTTTCAAGAAATAAAAACTAATTTCGTGCTTTGATTAAAAATTGCAAAAAATGATAAGAATATGAACTGGAGATTGTTAAAAGAAGTTCCTGGAACACTTTTCAAGCGAAGTCTCATTAAGTTCGAACGTACAAGCACAAAATACACAATAATGTTGGTCTCCACGTGCGTGTTCAAGGTTTGAAGGATCTCAAGGATTTCTCGGAATGGGTTCCAGGGAAGATCCATAGTTGGAGTTTTGTTGAAAGTAAGGATTTGTAGTGACATTTTTCACATGTGAGGTGATTGAAACCCCTAAAAAGAAGACAAAGTTGAAGAGACTCGACTCACCAATGATGAAAAGCATCTCAATAACAACATCAAGGAATTGGGACGGGCGTTCGCGTTCTTCGGGAAGAGGCGATCCTTCCTCATTCTTACTTCTCAAGAAAGCTGCATTGTAAGGAACAACGACAGCCACGTAGAAAGTCGCCACGAGAATAAGCCAGTCCCAACAGCTTTTGAAGATGCCATAGTGTGACAAGATAAACCTGGATTTCTCTATCGCCGCCGTTTTATACTCAGGGAGTGGTGCTTCCGTCGGTTGTAAAAGTGTCTGTAATAAAAAAAAACGGACGGGGAAAGCAAATCCCACAGCACCCAAAAAACATTATTAGCACCATTTCATCAAACCTTTTCAAATCCAGTTAACCTAACCACTTCCCTTGGTTTATTTTATCCTTAAAAACCTTCTCAAAGTGGAGTAATATCCTAATCCCAAATCCGTCTTTTCCATGTTCCATAAAATCAAAATCTGCCTATATACTGGAATTTATACAGTCTGCAACAAAGTGGAGCAAGTATTCATTTCCCATCTCTTCTCCAGTTTATACGAGGTCTCCAGCAACTTTTCATAGTCCCTCATGCTCCAGAAAACGCAACAAAGCATTATATTCCCATTCCGAGATTCAACACTAAAACGAAACTTCTTCCCACCGTTTCCGCTACATTTAAACTCAACTCTGTAATTGAGCAATTATGCGGTTAATTTACTAATGAATTCCAAATAGCTCTCACGCTTTTCTAACATATTTAGCTGCTGGATTCTCTCAAATGCGTCTCCCGCAAAGTTCCAAGACTTTACTTTTCCTCAAACTTACTCTTATTATTTGACTTTCCCCAGTGCTTTCCCTCCTTAATTCCTCATTATATCATTATTTCACTATGTCTCACTCCATTATCATTTTCAAGGGACGTTGTCATTGAAAATGGGTCAAAGAAAAGTTGACTATAATTTTATAAAGTCAAATTAAATTGTATTCATTAAAAAAAACTTCAGACTGCCTTTCCCCTTTCCTCACTGTAAAATTGTTATCTTTGTCATTTCAGTCGCTTTGGTTCTGCCCGATCAAAAACCGGAGAACGGAACGAATAAAAGTGTCAACCGGGCTTTTAAAAGTCCTCACGAAGCTGTCTCCAGTTGTACTACAACTTACATTATTGATTTTCAGCTTAGATTTCCGTCTGCTGTTGTCTTGTTTGTAATGGCCGGAGAGCTGATACAAAACTGCTCTGCTTCGTCGGCGCCCATAGTTTGCCGGTGGTGCTTCCGGGTCCAAATTCCCATTTGCGTCTGTAAACAAATCATGAAAATGCAACTCATTTTACTATTTCCTTTGAGACACACAAAGCTGTCCTTTGCATATTAAAAGCTACTTTTACTCTAATTAATACCTCGTACGTCTTTTTAATCCACTTTACAATTTCGCAACAGTTTTCGACGCAGTTTGCACATTTCCATCCAGGGAACTCCAGTGACCATCATAATTAAAAAGCCTTTGATTTCCACTGGGTCCAGGGTCACACTCGGGTATACAAACTCACATAAAGGCGTGACGTGTGGGACGTTAATAAAGTGCACGGCACAGAGCAAACACCGAATCCGAACAAGATCAAAGTCATCCGGGGGATTTCATTTTATTGCATGCACGGTCAAGTGGCTTTCTCGTCCTATCGCTTAATTTGAATAGAAGTGTGGATTTTGGACTTAGGTCCGTTGTTATTGGTCTCAATGTGCAATAAGCAATAATGAGATACTGTAATAATAAACTGTCCACTTTGATCTTCCAGTGACGAGCGTGATGTGCTGGAAGGAGCAGATGATCCCGTGGTCCAACAGTTGTCATCATAGAATGTGGACATTTTGTGTCTCCTTTTTACTACATTGAACATGATTGCTGTCCAGAACATGAGATCACGTCCTGTCCTTTGGGGCAGGAATGAAAATATAAAAAGAGATAGAAAATACAGTCAAGCCCCCGGGTAGCCGTTGACCCGATTGAGATTGCAAAACTAATTAGGGAAGAAAGTCAACAGGCGGAGAGTAGTTTCGTGCACTGGCACTTATTGTCGTCCAAGTACTGTGTTCACAATTCACGCCGTATAAGTATACGAGCAATAATTCCAAGCTGCGTGTGTTAAGTCAAGTCATCTCCGACATCGTTTGCATTGGCTCACATTCCCATTTCACACCGAGACAAAAAGCTGGGAGGCAGTGCAAACTGTGACACATTACAACACAACAGATCCAACAGCTCACGTACTCGCTCGACACTAGAGGACGGAGGAGAAAACCTTCCAAATGGTTCCAAGTTCCAACCTCTAGTGTTTCCTATCTCCTGGAAAAGTCATCTTGAACCGAATACTCCCACAGGGATTGTCTATGTGCACACACACGACTCGGCTGTCGTATCTCTAGTTTGTCCTTTTTCCTATATGAGCAAAAAATCTAGTTTTCTTCTCAAGGAAACCTGACGCGAAGAAAATGAATACAGAAGTATAACTTGAGACCAAGTGGAAAGTTGGATGGACTGGATCCAGAAACACTTTTTCACAAAGAATGATGATATGCAAATAAGGTCCACTTTCAAGTGATCAGATGTCCAAGGCAATCATGGGAATACAAAAAGCGTCCAGTCTTCTCCAGTCACCCAGTTTTCCACACATAAAAGTTTGGACATGAGTCCTTGTCGTGGACTGAGCAAATAGTCAACAGTCATCGGGAATTTCAATCAAGGGTTTGCATACGTACAAAATGAGATCTTTTGAATTCGCAATTCTACAAAAGCCTGAATCAAAAAATCTCAAGTGAAGTCCGTAGGGGGAAAATGAGGAATTTGAGGACTACAGCGCAGTCAGGTGGATGAAAAGACCCGAGTTCCATACACGATTTTTTATTCCGCGGTCTACGACCCTGGGAAAGTGTATAATTAAGGATTTCGGGGAGGGGGGTTTGTGTAGTGAAACAAGTGGAGGAGAAATAAAGTCAAGAGAAATCCGAATTTGAGCCGGGCTTTTGAATCCTCACGAGTGCTTTGGGATTGAAATTGAGTCAAGCATGGGAACAAACGTTCTCGTATGCAATGCATCGACATCGTGGCCATTACATCCGGCGTGTTTCCGATTCTCATTTCATTGCTTGAGAGATCAGAGGGAGCGAGCGACAGGGAGAGCTTTACCTCGTCATCCCCGCTTGACTATTGAGGTCAACTTGTAATTTATCCGTGGTTTTATTGCCCTGGATTTACTTTTTATTATCTAACCCTGACTCGTCGCGCTCGGGGAGTAATTCACAGAGTTTTTTGGTGACAGGAAATCACGACGGGAAAAGCACACACAAGAGCAAAACTGATTCTGTCACAGTTTCCTTGTGTGCCAAAGTCCAAAAATCGTCCCATCGTCCCACGTCCGGTCATAATACGAATGCTCCGAAGCGATCACGTACCGAACAACTGCGCAACATTTATTAATGCCCCATGGCACAGTTACAGAACATTACTCGATTGCACTCAATTTCCGTCCGTAATCTCCAGCAGAATGCAAAAAACTGCACGTCTTTTGTTCTTTGTTGCTTATAAAAGCTAAAAATCCTTATCCCCAAGTCCGGAATATACATAGCCCAAGGCGCCATTTCACCTATAAACCACTTCTCCTCCTGTACTTGAAAAAAATTGCGTCTCGGAAAGTTACAAAATGCTTTCTTTTTGCTAAATTCTATTTTTAGAATTCATTCTTTTTCATACAAGAAATCCCATAGTTGGAATTTATTTAATTTTATGTCCTTTCATTTGTAAATTCCTCCAAATGTTCAAACTCGAGTGAATTCGTTTACGAAAATGTGGAAAATCTTTCAATTTGGAGGGAACTGCGGGCATTCAGGTGTAGACTGTTGCAGATTCAGTATATATTAGTCTTCCATGTTTATTCGTTGGCTCTGAAAACTCCGAATTCGGAAATATAGTACCGTAAACGTTAACGAGTTGCGAACAGGACATGCACGCAATTGTAAACCGCAACGTTCCGCACCGAAATGTGGGTTCAACTAACAATAAACTCTGAGCATCCGGTTCACAGGTTTACGTTCCTGTGCTCTTCCGGTATTTCGGGATGAAAAAATCGCTTATTCTCAGAGGTCAGGTCAGGTACACACATTCAATTCGCCGAAGTAAGCAACATCCACCTATTTCTAAAATCGAAGGTTTAAAGTGATAAAAAGTTGAAAACACATTTTCGACAAGGTTGTCAAGCAACGTTGAAAATAAATTCGTGACCGTTCTGCATCATCGTCGGTTACGGTTGTAGGGTAGGGTTGCACCCGATTGCAAAACCCGTTTGGCTTGTAGATTTGAAACCGAATGTACCGAAGGAATGTAATGGAAGAGTAGGTGAGCAAATAAAGTTGAATTAAACGTGAGTATATTCGGGGTCTAATTTATCTGCTGTGTTATTCTCCGAGATAAAATCGAGTTATGTCTTCCTGTGAGACAAGTGAATGTAGAATTGCTATACGAGTATATAGTTTAATATAAATCCTTGTGAAGACCCCTTCCTGTTTGAAACCTGTCCAAAATAAGTCTTCGGATGAGTGAGTTTAGAACGAATCAAAAGTAATTTCACGAGATATAACAAGCAAGTCTGGAATTTCAACACGTTTCCAACCCGAGTAAAATTATTTGCTTCGGATTAGAATCTCGAGCATTTTCGATTAATTTATTACACTTGTGTGTGAAATCTGGAACGTTCGTGGGAAGTTTATAATTTTGCGTGGGATCCTGGAGAAAATATCGACATGAAACTTCTTTCTAGGAGGAACCGTCGTTAACGACGTCGTCCTAGAGTTTCTCTGTTATGCAGATCAGAAATCGAACGTCGTGTTCAGTTTAGGGAAATTGTTTCGATTCACGAGTTGACATTAAGGGGAATCCTTTCGCTCACAACTTTGTCGTGATTTCAACCGTGTTTTCAATTCACAGTAATGCGAGACCGTTGAACTTTCCCTGTACACCTGGAACGACTTTCCCGGAAGGAAATGAAATGTTGCAGAAAAACCCGGACGTTGCACTCTTTCCAACGTTTCCTTCCCTAAACATTCCTAATCTTGCATCGCTGCAGACTGTCTTCTCCTTGACACTTATCATTTATCACAACTCTGCATTAATCAAAAGGAGCGATGAGAGCGTGACAGGCAGGAGAAATCCCCCAAAATCAGCATACGCTTCCTTAAATACCCAATCAGTCAAAGGAAGTTGAGCGTTCCGCCCTTTTTGAAAATGAAACGGTTTATTTGCCCCTGTCACTCAGTCAGACTCCTAATCTTGTCATCATCTTCAAAATGACGTCATTCGGTAGAATTAAAATTTTTCGTACAATTTAAAAAAAAAGTACTCAAATGAGGTTCCCGAACGATGAAGTTGTAGTATACGTTTTTTCGAAAAACCCTGATCTGATATGAATCCCTTTGCTTTCATTGCTTATCGCCATCAAACCATGGTTGGATTTTGACTGTAAAGCTCTTGTGAATGTATGTAAGTGGGATTTGGGATCATTTCAAAATTCGACGTAACCCTCCGGACTCAATTTTTCATTTGGAACCAAATTTTGAGCACACATTCCAAATACAGTAAAGGTATACTGGTATATGTACACATCATACACTTTACTTTCTTCCCGACGACAGCCGACAAGACGAAACGGAAAGCTCTGACTCCTGAGTAGACTCCTTTCACCCTGATTTTGAGAACCAATTTCTCGACGTGTTATTCTTAACAAAAGTCATGCAGGTCACATTCGTTGTATGAAGCACGTTTTAACAACGTCCGGGACCAGCAAGGAACCTTACGACTACGACATTATACATTTAGATTACGACTCTCACTCTCTCTGATTTCAACCCAAATTCTTAAACATAAAAGCATGTCTGACCTGGCCCACTTTCATTCTGATTATGCACAAAATTTGGCCGCTAATAAACTTCATTTTATCTTTTCATTCTTTGCGAATGGAAGGAGCTCGACCCAATTTCACTAAGAGCATCCGTCCTTAAAGGAATGTAAAAGCCAAGAGAAAATGTATTGTCTGATTGTCTCGCACTTTGAATTGAATGCTTGGGAAATGTTGTGAGTTGTTACGTCACCGTTTCTCATCAGGTCATCATCCTTACGATGAAAGTTAGTGCGTATAGCGTTTAGAGTAACGTCTGAAACGACAAAAGGTGACACGAGTGACATCGCGGGATGGTGAGTGGAAATCGTAACGCAATGTCGTACACATAAAGAAACCCGGGTTTTTGTTCTTGGTGAAAAGAATAAGGTTAGCTGTGCCGACCGTGTCACACGCAATCTCATTCCAATCTCAAACCTGCTGTCAACACTCCGAAGCACTAATGGCGGTTCGTGCTGACAATATTAAAGGTATTTAATCTCAGAGCGCATTTGGAATGTGAAATGCTCACGATAAATACATTTCTAACCTCAGAACTGCATCCTATAAAAGGAGACTGAATACATATATAAAATGTGACGGGACATTGAAGACGGAGACAGTTGGCAGTAGATTCAAGACGTTTTCCTCACACACACACTTTATTCCTTGGGAATGTGTCTTGGTTGAGATTCGTCCTACCTCAAAACTGTGAGTAGAACAGTGAACACACGAAAAAAAAGGCTTGAGAGCAAAGTTCGTCCTCAACTTCATAAAATGGTCGAGAGCGCAAAGCTTCAAGGAATATAATAATCATAAAAAGTGAAAGGCAGAAGGGAAATCCTACTTTCACCCGCTTCTTCTTCTTTCCTTCCTCATCCTTTTCATTTCATTTCATTTTAGTTTGACGACGACGGACTGAGAACGGTTTCTTTTCTTGGCTGTCTACCCGCCTTTTCTTTTTCTAAAAAAAGCCAGGCCGAGAAGGAAAATCGGGACACTATAACATGTTCAATGGAATGAGAAGGATGGCACACTGTGTCAACTTTTCCTTTACTGAATCTCAAATTCTCTAGGCGTTTTTTCGGTTTTTTCCTTCACTTTTTTATACATTGCTCACATTTTTTCAAACTATAGCAAATATAGTTGTTATAGTACCTTTTTGCCTCCGACAATACGGATTTTTGCAAAGTGCTTATTACTTATTACTAGCACAAGCTATACTTTTTGAATGCTGTTGGACTTGGTCCATTTGGTGACTTTTCCGGTTTTTTGATACCCGGGTATCTTTATTCCTCCCGCTGTTTCTTTCAGTTCAATGCTCTGCAGGCTAGCAGACTCTGATCACTCAACCTGTCCAAAATAAAGGCGTTCAAAAACACTACCGACGGTTTCACGCCGAATCAAATGTGACTGGAGTCGACTATTGGAACAATCCAAACATTTTCAAGTCAAGTCTGGTTAAAATCCGCTAGCACAAAAATCTCCCAGTGTGTCTTTCGGCTCAAAGTCCATCCCGACTTTTCGTTTCCATTCACCGAGAAACCTTATAAAACTCCGTCAAAAGAATATGAGCCAAGCGGAAGACGAAATAGAACATCAAATTGATCAAATCAATGTCCGTCACTTGCCCACGCTTCTTTTTCCTCGGAATTTATGGGAATGAAAATGGGAATGGGTTCTTGTTGTGGTTGAATGCTTTTAAGTCATCATCAGCAGGCGACCCTCACTCAACCCCAGGCACAGACACAAGAGGAAATTGCAAAATTAAAAGCTGTTCAATATCTCGGATTCTCCCTTCCCTAAAAATCAATATTTCATCTTTTCTCCTCTCTTTCATCCTTTCTCATTTGATTGCATTGCATGACAAAGCTAAATCACATTCACGTACCTCATTTTGCCTTTCTACAACATTAAGAAAGTACACTGTCTTCCAAATTATAATGTACCTTGTGCAAAAAATCGGTTTGTATAGCTCATATATGCAAAACTCCGAGATTTTTTGCATATAATATAAACCCCGCCATATGCGAGAGAACAGAAAATCCGTACAAAAAAATCCCAATCTCCTGAAAGACCTGATGAGACTTCCGATTTCCCAGGAGTTTGCCAATGTTTTTCAACTCAGGGACATCAAACTCCCATTTTTTGCACAAAAATCCATTCTTCCTGAACAATTGAGTGACACGTTCATTAAAACACTAGGCAAATAGGAAATGACCTTTTTGGCACGTACATTCATGCTCATTTCAAGTCTACACAATGAAACATTTTTTGCACAGAATGTATTGTATTCTCCTGAATGGAATTTTCGCTGAATCTGGGAATGGGGATTTCAGTCCTTTGGTATAGAAAAGTCGAAAAAGTGTTGTATACCAGAAAAGGCGGGCAGAATGTGTTTCATTCATTCATTTCAAGTGAGTCGCCCGTTTTTTCCTTTCATTCACTTTCCCTTTCGGGTTTTAGTAGGGCTCCGGTTCAAGAAAGTTTAGCTTCTCACGCGTGCAAGCTATCGATTCACATTCTCACCTTTACCTAGACAAAAGGCTTGGACAGGTGTAACGCATTTTAAATGCGAGTCTCGTGTATGTTTGCGTGTGTGTCTGAGTCTGATGGCATGTCTACAAGAAATGTAGGAGAGGTGAAAATAGAAAGTTACCACTGCGTCGTTTTCACTTCACATTTCCCCGTGCTATTCTTAGATTGATCTATGACAATACACAGTTGTGACTCACTCACATCACATTTGAAACGCGTGATCGTTTTTTTGACACACTTTTTACCTTTCGTTACCCGGGTGGAATAATGCAGTAGACGCGTGTGTGTGTGCGAGTGGTAGTATATTTTTAGGGTTAAATAAATTCGGGTAGTGTCGCATGAGCAAACAAACAAAAACAAACATGAGCTTTTTGTTGAAAAAATAAAACTTCGTCGTATAGCGACACGATGATGACGACAAACGGCGAAGATGGTCACAAGTTGACATTGGTTACGACGGAAATGTGTCCCAAAAAATTCCAAGATCAATCGCATCCATTCCGTTTGAAGAATTGCATCAAGAGAAGAATCTCAGAAGGCGGAATCTGTTTAGGTAACGACGGAGTTGCTACTTTAGTAGTGACATCATACGTATTCGAAAAAGTGACAGTTCGTATCGAACGTAATGTTTGTCTCAAGCAGAGTGTGACTGTGAGTCATTTTTGTATTCCGCCTTTTTGCTTTACTTTACCACCTACGCTTCAAGACTACTTTCACTTGGATTCAATTCCTCTCATACATTTTGATAAGTAACTTTTTTTATAAGAAGAGAATTGAAGTGTCATTCTGTACCTTTCCCCGCCAACGGAACACGTGCGTGGTCCCAATCCTACCTGACCCACATGAAAGACCGGAAAAATGTATACCATTTCGTAACACGGGTTCAAACGTCCTCCGGCCAAGTAAAAAACCCCTACCGGGTGATTTCCATCCGGGTTTTTCTCCGTCTCTTTCTCCGCATAAACTTTTCTTTAAGTCGGGGAAACCAGACGGGATCCCTTGAGATTCTTGTTTTCCCTTTTTTTCTTTCTCACATCTTTCAAAAGAGACAGTTCATAAATACAAAAAAAAGTCACACTTTGACTCTTGAGACACACCTGTCGTGCCTTACGGCTGCTTTGCATATTTTCCAAGAACCCTTGACTTTCGCTCGTCTTGCGAAATCTACTCGGCATGACCCGGAATTGTAAATGTCATGAAATGAAAAACACTCCATAAAGCTTAGGTAGGAAAAGTCTTCTTATTTTCCCCTTCCATCTGTTCTAATTACCATTTTCCAGGCAAAACTTCACTTTTATGCTCCTGCGTCGTAGTTTTGCATTTTGCTTGTAAATCCCCCGTGCTTACAAGTCATTTCGTATAGCTTGAAAAAAGGGGTTATGGAACGAAAATGAGCAATTCCCATGAGAAAAACTCACCAAAAACTTTAAACTTGCGGAAGTAAGTGGGAAAGGACTTATAAAACTATAGTTTCAGGATCCAAGCTCATCACATGTTACAAAGTGAACTCACATAATCGTATTCAAAATGGATGTTGCAAATTGGAAAGGATTTTCCCGTCTTTTTTTGCACAAAAAAACCAAGGCTGAAATTGTGAGCAGAGTCGGATGGGATTGGCCTTTATTTCCGTGCGAAAATGCGTACCCGTTCAAATATAAGCCCGTGTTTTTCCCATGTTTGGTAAATAGTTTGTGTTTTTGCGTCTTTTACTCAAAATGCGAGTTGTCCCAAAATGTGACTTGTGACACACATTTAAAAGGAGATTGAGTGAAGATTTGTTGAAGCGGATGAAGAAGATCAAGTTTTGGTTCCAAAGCTTAGCTGTCACACAGTTTGAGAAAGCCTTGGAGAGAATCCGATTTGACAGAATAGGAATTTTGGGACGGATAAAACGTGTGTAAACTTTGCCAAGATTTTGGACAAAACTGACACTTTTCAGTTCAACTTTCCAAACAACCTGATATTTCCGGGAAATGCGCTTCCTAATCATTGCACCGCGTGTCAGTCTTTTGCCTCTTGACAAATTGAGTTCTCAAAGCGTTCTCAAGAATATAAATGGTCCTATGCTTGAGTTCCGGTGACCTAAAAACATATTTTTTTATGCACAGCAGGACAATTTCAAAAGTTGTTTTTCAAAACTTGTTTTTAAAGTTGGTAATGATTGTTGCCTAAAGTGCGTTCGTCCTTGCACAATCTAATGTTGACTTTCAATATAGTGATGCTTCAATTATCCTTGAATAAAAAAAAACGTCCTTATTAAAAAGCCAAAGAAAAGTGATGGAAATCGGGGAAAGGAATGTAAATCTGTTCAAGTGAAAAGGATGAGAAAAGCGGTTTTATCCTAAAGAAAATGTGAGTTTTTCTGTTCACTTTTTGCCCTTTGGATGTTTTTAAGGAATGAAGAGACCACCGAGGGAACAGGATTCACTTCCAACTTTTCT
>JABASF010000355.1:0-45292 GCA_019776145.1 Harlomillsia oculata | reverse complement strand
CCATGCTCAAATAGAATGGCCTGCTCAAATACAATGGCCGGGTCCCGTTGCCCCAAATGACTATAATGGCCGGCCATTCTATTAGGTCATTTACGGTAATCACAGGTGAAATGGGATTTCCATAAAATATACCTGTCAACTTCTCCACGTGGAAGTCTGGCAAAATCGATCGAGCTTGTGCGTGGGAGGCAGAAATTTCATTTCTCCATCTCTTCCATCGTGTTTCTTCTGAGAAAGTAAAACCAGGCTTAGCTAGCAAAAACCGATTTCGCAGACAGAAGCAAAATTTCTTATTCTTTTCTTTCTGCCATTTTCCATTACGAAAAGTTGTGCTCACATGCCATGTGCCTTTCCATTATGCTTTGTAAATCGTAACTTGAACTTCGTATGTAAGCTTACAAGAAAGTTAACAAAAGCAGGTTTTCTTATTTAACTTTATCCAACTGAATTGATCTTCTTCTTTGGCGTAGTTGTATGCCCAAAGTTCAAGTTTAAGACTTTTAATAGTATTTTAGGATAAAAGCATTTAAAACTCAATTTTGAATGACTGCTGTAAAGGAAAAACGTTGGAAATAAGGTTGCAAAAAATATTACATCTTGCATTTTGTGAAATCCGCTTTATCCCACTTCCGCACTAAAATGAGCTTTGAGCTTATTATCCTTTAGAGCGTCATAAGTGAAATTTTCCGCAATTGTTACGATACGGCAAAATAATATGGAATTAGTACGGAGACGGGGAACGAAAGAAAAAACCCGGGAGGTAGGGTAATTTTTCAGTCGGGTCTTTCATATAGTCTTATGAGATACGCAGTTAATCCTTGGGTCACTTTGAGATGCCTTTTAAAGTAACGTCGGCTCTTCTGGAAAGAATCCCTGCTGCCCTTGTTCGTGTAATTACATCAAGAAAGAAAGAAGAAATGATTTTCTTCACAACATTCATTTCCTGGTAAACATTTCCGAAGTCAAAATTCGGTCTAATGCTCAATTATTTTCTTGCAACTTCGAAAACATAATCCTTTTGTGTACTAAGTCTCAAATTCCAAAGAAAATTGCTACAGTGCCTCACAATTGTGAAGGATCATTAAAAACGGGAGAAATTCGAGTACTCAAACCTTGTCATGTGAAACGGGAAATTGCAAGAGTATCAGTTTTAAGTCCCAATTTGTGTAATAATCTCAAGAAAAACAAACGACGAAAACACTTTCTTCCAGGATGTTTCCGCATTTCAGACTTTTCATATACAATTTCACATTTTTGATTGTCGGATCAAATGTCCGTTGTTTACTGCGTCAGAATCTGAATCCAACGAAATGATTTTGATTGGTTCTGACCTCAAGAAATGCTTTAGATTTTCCGCATTTCGCTTAAGTTTTATAGGATTTTTTTTACCTTTTTCCGTTCGACGATTCTAAAATTGGAATTTAAGCATAGAATTCAGGAAATACTGTAGCCTGAAAGGAATCGGTTGTTGAAAGATGACGTCAAAAGACTAATGATTCTTCGGCGAGAGGCTGCCAGTCTATAAAAAGAGCTTTCTAGCAAAATGTCAAACTGTTCATAAATCACTTTACGATTCACCTGCTTGTCATTTGTGAGTAAAAGTTACGTCAGTCATTTTGCTGCACACTCATGTATCTGTCATGATGACGATGATGTCCCACCCAGTATAAAATATCAAGATTCTCGTCCATGCTGTTATTCTCCTGATCAATTTGTCCTATATTGTTCACATGAACTTGTTGGACAAAGACAAATATTTGCAAAATGATCTGAAAGCCCGATTCACCGACGTTCACTGACCGTGAAATGTAAAAGTCGTCCCGACATTATATATGTATACAGTCCATTATAGCTTTGTGTCCCAAAGTCCAAGGTGCTATGACTCTATGACGCTTTTATGACGTAAATGATAACCAAACCATACAATTAACTGTCATATGAGTACTTAATTTGTACATTGACGGACATTCTAAAAATAAATCTAGAGAATGTATTAATAATAATCTTGAATCCCACAGTAAAAGAATGGTTTTTGATGAGACTTGGCATTTAAAACAGTCTAAAATTAGCAGCAGCAGTGTAATCAAGTTTCGTTTTTGGAGCAAACTCAACCACAAAATTGTGGAATATTGCAGGGAAAGCTTAACAATGAAGTCGTTAGAAAGGAACAGCTTAATTACCCATAATTACCCGAGCAGGCAAATCAAGTACAGTCATTTTTGTCTACGGAACAATAGAGTGTAATTGAGTGACAAAGGACAAGACAGCATATTCAGTAAACGACGTATTTGGGATGTCTCTGGGTATACTCAGATTTGATAGAGCCCCAAAAAAGAAGAAGATACTTCTAAACGGGTGCTGTAAAGTGGGGAAATCGCGTCTCGTGAGAGCTGTCCATTTTGGCGTGATTTGGAGAGAAAGTGGGTCTTGAAGGAGTCAAGCCTTGAATCCAATAGAGGGTTTGTTGTCCCAGCAAAGAAAAGGGAGACGAAGAGGTCCAGCATTCCCAAAATTTTTTGAGCTATTCTTAGCAGTCACTCTTCCACCCACACAAAATGCTGATGACTGTGGTCGTCTGCGTCACCCGATACGGTCCGAAACAACCCGAAATGTCCCTTTTGACGTCATGGTGGGTGAAAGCGGGTGCGGACTTCATTCAGAGAAAATCCTATAGGACACCTTTAAAGAAACTTTCTCCTGTATTCTCTACTGTATGGACTAGCAGCAAGCCGAAGCGTGCGTAGGTGGCAAACACTCTTGCTCCTCTGCCTGCATGAAAAGTTATTCGACAGCTTTCTCTACTCGAGCCCACTTTGTCTCCTTCTCCCGCTACAGAAAGTACACAAGCAAAAATCATCCAGTGCGGATTCGCACTTCCATACAAAACCTTTCAAGATTCTAATTGAGTTAAGTACATATTAGAAAAGAAAGTGGAATACAAAGTGTTGTACACAAAACATAATTCCTTTTGTCTTTGGATCGTTTTATAAAGGTAATAAAATTTTGCACAATTTTTTTACTAAAACTTTTCTTATCGCATTCCTTTGGATCCAGTGGCATATCTTTTGTAGTTTTTACCCATTTTCCCACAGTTCATTCATGTAAAACCATAAACCATAATGCATAGCATGTTACTCTTGCATTTTCATTTTACATGTTTCATACTGATTCAAAGTTTCAAATGCAACTTTATGCTCGTTGGCATTTCTTGCGCAAAGACGCCAGAAGTTGAGCACACGCCGAGAAAGCGTTAGCAGCGCTCAGCGTTCTGTATCGCAAAATTCTCAAGTAACCCCAATGCAAAATCATGCAATGCTTGCGTGTGAATATTTTCACCTGTACAATCAAAAGATTCGTTTCAAGGGCATATCTTCATCAAGTTGGAAGTAAACCTTCTTTTGGAACGAATTAAAGGCCAGGTTTCATATGCCTTCCAGCTTAATAATGACCTTTTGAGTCATGTCACCGGAACACTGATACCATTTCGCGCTCAATGAGAAAGACAATATTGACGCTACAGTCTATACATGAAACGAGTCTTGGCTGTCGTGTCCTTAAGGTAGTACTTAGGGCTTTTTGCATGTTGAAAACTCTTGCAAAAAGTACGAAGGTCTTTTGACATTCCAACCCTTTGTGAGGTTCAAAGGGATGCTTTCTCTCAAACGAATAAAATATTGTCCCATTCAACGTAGTAGTAATAGTACTACTATACCTAGTAAGACTAAATTATGTAAGGTGATGTTATATTGAATTGAGACTCGTCCGCCTTCTCATTTCATTCGAACCGTGTTGCTTGATGTCGGAATACATTTTTAAGGGACGTTATTAAGGCGTACTATTGAGAACCATCAAAGCGTTTTCCCAGTGGACACTTCACTTTTCCTTTCGCTTACGTCATCGGCTTTCGTTTCATGGTATCTTCATTTATTCAAAATGCAATTTCTGTTCCTATACTTTAGCCGTTTTTTTATAGTTTTCCGCATTGTTTTTCTTCTTTCTTGTTATTTCGTCAGTGGTGGAAGGCCTGTTTGTGATTGACGGCAGCTACGTTTACTAGGAGCCTTGGCAGGCGATTAGGCAAGCGAGTTTTACGACACGAGGATGCACATGACAAACACGATGACCAACTCTGGGTTGATGACACTGACAATAGACAATAGCTTTGGCCCAAATTCCGTTCCCCAATCCGCTACCAAGTTTGTAAGGTTGCCCGGAATTCAGACTAGGACAATTATCATTAGGAATCTGGGGCGTTTTGGCGTTTTATATGCGTCTTTACCGAAATTGCGCATCTGCTCCGGACTGCAATGATTACATGAAAGTTTTGCAACGGTACAGAAAGGAAATAAATTGTCATTACAATAAGTGACTTCTGTGAGAGTTGTGCTCTACTCTACATTTTGAGATTATCAATTTGAAATGTCTGTGTAAGTTTCTACACAGAGAAAGTCGGCCAAAAGAATTATCATTTTTTAAAACGTTTCTTTTTGTATCCTGGGGAAATGTGAGACGATACGGTATCACACTGGGTGCGTGGGTGATTTTCTCCTCATGGGTCGCTTCCAATCGGGGAAATGAAACCGTTGTCTTCAAAGACATCGGTGACTTGAAAGGACCGTAGGTGGTCTTTTGTACTCCAAAATGACAAAATGGCGGGTTGAAAGGATGCAAACAGAAAATGAATAGGTCCTTCCGTACCTCATTTTACCTTACCTAACCTGTTGTCATTGTCATAGTCATAGTACATCTATCGCATCTGATCTCTATAAGACATTGAAGTATTTTTAGAAACTTGTTTAATACAGCCGCAGAAATTGACAGTGATATAAGACACTGGGGACGCAAAGAGACAAGTTTGTTGTAGGCGGAAACTTTGTGTGGGTGTCCTTTAGTAACTGGATCACACATTCATTATTTGATACCAGCTAAAAAAACCATGGGCTTCTTTTGTGTTCATTCAATTTCGTTCCTTCGGATCAGGTTCTAATTGCTCAACTGAGCACATTTCACGTCATATCGTCAAAATGATTCATGCCCAAAATGAATTCACGACCTAAGACGTTTGGCATTTATAGGATCGGGTATCGAGAGTCGGAACTTGTGAATGAATGCCGGAATCTTTTTCATTTGATTATAGGAACTTTTACAAAGATGTTGAGAAAAAGTCAGTCGTCCATTTTAGTGTGTTTGGTGTACGCGACTTGTTGCTGTTTGGCATGGCCAGCAGTCCCAGAATATCAACGAGCTTACAACTATTACCCTGCGATGGACTACGACGCCCGAGCTGACCAATGGGACATGGCTCAGCAACCTTTGACCTATGACCAGACGGATGATGACTATTACAATGACGGTGACAGCCAATTGGATGTGAATGTAAGAAGCTTTACTGTGTCATTTATTAATCATAATAATGGGCGAGGAAAACAACAAAACGAAATGTCACGTTTTCTCTCTCATTAATTATTATCTCCGCCTACACACATTGTGGATTGAATTACAGGAAGATTGGTTTTGATTTATGTCTCATGTGGTTTTTGTTTCGTATGTGCGATACTATTAGGCGCTTGCAAACCTTGCGGAGTTTTACGATACGTATTATCCCCGTCGGGAATCGATGTGGAGCCCGGTTGTTGAAAAGCCCGAATCTGAACTGGAAGAGCTGAAAGTTTTGCAGCAAGAACAACAACAAGAGAATGACCTGAAGCGTCAAAAGGTAGTGGCAACTTCAACGTCAGCTCCCACAATGTCCGTTAAGGCCACCGCACCTGTCAAACCTGGTCAAAAAGAGATTCCTCTTTTGAGACCCCCAGCCAACAAAGCAAAACTCCCTGTATCACCACCACCGAAACCCGAAGCCGTGATAGCACAAAGATCCTCCGGAGCTGTCGAAAAGCCATCAGCCTATGACAAGTTGCGTCAGTACCTTTCTCTAGAAGATGCATTGAAAAAGGTAAATGTCAAGGTGTCAATAATCTAATTGTTGTCCAAAAATATTCAGCAGTCATTCGATTTCCAACATTTGTAAAAATATGTAGCTTCCGCTCGGTAAATCCAATTCAGTAACAAGTTTACATAGTAGTCGAAAAGCATAATATTCTTTCCAACATCCGACGTCCTGAGTTTCTAAAGGTGAAAGTGTCTAAAAACCCGCAGTCCCTTCGATGCGGGCACATTTCATACAAAAACATGTAGAGAAAGAGACTTAACAGTTTCCCAAGTTTCCTTTTTCCATGTCAGACATTTAACACTTTCTCCGGCTCACCTTTTACATTTGACGCCCACGTGTTTTATTTCACCCCAAACAACTTTTGTTTTGTATTCTGTCTCTTCACAGTCTCACTCACAGTCTCATCTTTCACTGAACCTTTTTGAAGGGATACGAGATACGATACAGGGCATACAGGCATAACATGTCCCTATTCCTATAACGTCTTATACATTCAAAACAGTGCAGTGCACGATCTCTCATTAATTTTCAGCAATCCTCGGCATCATTTGATCCACTTAATATAAGCACTCATAATATCATATTGTATCCTGTTGTCATTTTATCCTCTTTTGCGTGGGCGAGTTACTTAAAGCTCTTTAACAAACCTAGTTCTATAGAATTCCAGAAAGTTGAATAATAAAAACATGAATGTTGAAAATGTTCTAAAACTTCTAAATGTGAATCTTATTTATTTATTGCAGGAAGCGGAAAAACGACGAGCGACTGGAAACCGACAACAAAAACGAAGCTCAGGATCTGGAATCGTTGCAGATGAAGCCTCACTCACTGGCCAGCTCAACAACTTGAAAAAATCAGCCAATTAAATAATGCAACATCAAAAAACGTGTGATGAGTGATGACACATGGAACATCAAACGAGAGCCAATTTAAATTAATCTACTTAAACGACTTTTATTACACAAAAAAGTTGTCTGGTGCTTTATAGCACTTAAGTAATGTTACCATCAAAATCGAGTACTTTAAATGAATGATGACGATGACGTATTGGTGTTGAACATTTTGAAACCTGCTCGTTCAATTGTCAACCCGTTTTCGCACCTGGCGTTTCAGATACTTTTAAATTAACTGGAAATCAAATTATAAAACGAGCGTTATTGAGACAAATTAATTCTTGCAAAAAATGTATAAATTGATACATTCTTTCCTCCTGACTGATTCTGATATTGTTATCAAAACTTTCCTCCCCTGTTGAATAAGTGGGTAATTTTGTATTGCCAAAATGCAACTTATTATTATATTGTATTAATTAATTATATAAGATTAAAGGTAATTACATTCTTAGAAACCTTTATTCATATTGAGTGAATTCATGAGCCATAGTGTGAGTCGAGGTCGAGACTCGAGACTCGAGAGGTCGAGACGTATAAAATTCTTAAATCCTTCTTATATTCTGAAAAGTGAAAAGGAATGCAGGGCTGAACTGATCCTTTAATTGATATTATTAGAGTGTGATATTACATTACTAGTTTAATTACAATTAGCATTCATATTTTAAAGAAAGAGTTAAAATTACTGTTTAAAGTGCTATCAAACAGTAAAGGTAACCGCAGATTGTGACTAATGAGAATTTATTAGATGTATGGCTATTAATTTATTAAAATAAGGTGTGCAAAGGGTATATAACATTAAATTAATAATACACTATTTGTGTGGTGATTAAAAATTATAACTTTGACAGTCATCCTTGTTGTGGTGTGTCATTAGATGAAAATATCCGTGTTTTTGACAAAACGCGAACGAACGGTTAAAAATTATTAATTCGTATCACAAAAGCAGGAGACTCTCAAGGCTGATGCTTTAATATAAAAAAGTGAAGAAGATGAAACATCACTTTGTTTTGGTTTCTTAAAAATCAAACGTTTTAGTAGCAAATCTCTTTCAAACTCAAAATTCCATTGTGTTTAGTAAACAAGTGTGTGCCAACATTTACAAATCTAAAGTACATCGGCCTCCACTTCCTCATAAAAACAAACTGATGGTTCACTCTTCTGACTTCAATGGTTATTCAATTGCGGTTGTGTATGTGTACATTTACAACATACAATATTGTTTCATTTGCTTAACAATTTCACGATTTATTTAATTGTTAATATCGTAATATTAAACAAGCTGATATATGTACAGTACGAAGGTGTTGAACAAGATTTATAAGCGCAACTTTGACCTGATGAGCAAGCTATGCTGTCGCACAATGGATTATTGTACAAGAGTAAAGTAACATTGTTCTCAAAATTTAAAGTACCGTACCCATGAAACGTGAAATGTCGAAGAAAAATCGAAAATAAGCAGTTTCAAAATTTCAATTTCAAAAAAATAGAAAGTTTAACTTAAAACATTTTTGTGTGAAATTAAGATGAAATTAGTTTAAGCGATTAGGGGTATTCATTAGGCTTAGCCTAGAGCTTTTAGGGATTTATTAACATTTAATACGGTGGTATGGCCGTATGAATGTGGTATGATTGATTATTATAAAATCTTTGTATCTGTATGATAATGATAAGAAACTGTATATGAAACTGTAATTTTAATATTAAACATATCGACTTTTAAATAGCATTTAAATGGTCTCTTAAATTGAATCCGGATCATTTGTATTGGGAATTGTAAGTTCAGTGAGACTAGGAAACAATCTCAAATTCCAGTTAATAAGGCGCTGTGTATGGAATCACGAATCGGGAATAATAATGAAATTAAACATCTCATCTAATATAATACTTCAAAAACAACCAAAAACAAGAAAACTAAATTATTGGCTTAATTTGTATTAATTTAACTCAATGTTGCTAAAAATCTTGAAAACATTTTAAGTCCAACTGATTATTTTGATATCGAATTCTGAGCTATGAGTGGAAATAAAACCTAAAAATTAACATATAATTTGAATAATTTCCTTGTGGTTCCATGGAATGTTGAATGTCATGTATAATTGTATGAAGTAACTTGACACACGCACACGGCATTTGTTTACCCGATTAGCATTTTATTGGCCAAAATGACATTTGCAGGACACTTCAACTTCAGTTATGAAGGAAAATAGTGTAGAATGAATGTAGCTCACGTAATTTATCCGAATGTTAGACGTTAGACCTAAAATAGAACCCAATAATTGGTTTTCACAGACGTCATTTCTCAACAGGCACAGACTTACATATTGAATTAATTATTAGGCCTGGAAATTGGACGCATCAAATGAAACAGTAGCAGTCAACTGAGTCAGTCTTTGTTTCAAAATGCGAGCATAACATTGGGAGAGCACTTCTGGAACATTGGAACAGGCGCACTACTTGTAGCTCTTGTTGGGAAAGAAATCAATACTTCCCAGCCATACAACGAAGATTTTAGCAGTCTCAAAGTACGAAAATTAACCACGTCTCAGCAACAAGAGACACAGTTCCGACATACAACAAAATATAAAGTAAAGATGGTCAGCATAAAGTTGTTATGACCATCAGAATCCAAAAATGACAAGTTGAGTGGATCTTGCTGAATTAAAGACATTCTTATCTTCCTCGTGTCACCAGGGGTCAAAGTTGTACATCTTCCTCAGAAAAACGAGAGCAATATAAACAGACAATCTCGGCGTGGTGTGCTTAGTCCTTATACTTTGTTAATATGATAATCTCCATAAAATTATCTCTACTGTAGTGGTCTGCATTTTTTAATTCTTCATTTTTTGGTTTGTTGACTACGCAACGAAAACAACGATTTGGTTCAGTGCAACCCACTCCTCCTTGCAAAAAGTATTAATTTCGTTGTTTTGCACTCATTTGTGATCCAGGAACGTAACGTCTAACCTCGTCTTTCGTTCAATCCAAATTATACAAAGCGCTATATTTATACTGTTATTGCCAAAATTAAACACTTTTGGTTGTGAAACGTTTCCTTAACCCTTATAAAGTTTAAATTATATCATTGGGCAACAATGAGCTCAAGCACAGACAACGAGAAAGATAGGAAGAATGAGAAAAGCTTCTTTCGCCGCCGGAGAAAGCGGGAATTGACTGCTATTTCCGTAGGGATTCTTGCGTACTTTTGCTACATGTTGTTTGCTGTCACACCTGATAGCCCTGTGGTTGACACTACTTTGGGACAGATCAAGGGTACCATAGCAAATTCAAGACTTGGTAGGCCTTTCTATGAGTTCCTTGGACTGCCTTATGCACAACCGCCAGTTGGGAAATTGCGATTTGCTGTAAGCTGCAATTAACCGTACTATAAAATATTATTATGATTTCTTGTCAATCAATCTGGTTATAACTTATTAATGATTATAATTAAAATTTTTGAAGGCACCAGAACTTCCAGAGAAATGGGATGGAATTCGTTCTGCAACCAGCTACGGATCACAGTGCCTCCAAATTGACGTAATCACAGGTTTCATGTTGGGAACGGAAGACTGCCTCTTCCTTAATGTATTCACTCCTGTAGAAGTCTTGGGAACGAAAAGGTTGCTTCCGGTCATGGTTTGGATTCACGGTGGCGGATTCATTTCAGGGGCTTCCGATATTTACCGCCCGCACTATTTTATGGATGAGGATATTGTTTTGGTCACTGTCAATTATCGCTTAGCGTCATTAGGATTTTTAAATACGGGAGATGAAGCGGCTCGCGGCAATCAAGGAATGAAGGACCAAGTCATGGCACTCAAGTGGGTACAAGACAATATTCGCAATTTTAATGGCAATCCTCAGCAAGTGACTATTTTTGGAGAAAGTGCAGGCGGCGGTGCTGCTCATTATCACTTGCTTTCACCAATGTCGAAAGGTACAAAGAATTTTCCAACTTGTTAATTCTTGCTTGAATTCAGAATTTGAATTTGGTTTGACTTTTCATTCTCTACAGGGCTTTTCAGTAAAGTTATTTCGCAAAGTGGTACCGTCTTAATGAAGTTTCTGTACAGTCCAAATCCCAGAGAACAATCAAGAGATTTTGCACAACGATTAGGATGTCCAACCGAACCTTCTGAGGCGATTGTTGAATGTCTACGATCCATGGATGCTCGTGACATTGTGGTTATTCATAAAGAAATGCTGGTGAGTTGCAATCCAATTGAATAAATTAATATTACGTGGTATAATGCTGATTACGAACAGTGAAAGGTTAAGGTGGATCTTTCTATTACTGCTTTATGTTTCAGATTTGTGCGTGAATTTATGCTGACTTTTGGCTTCTGCTTTCTGCTTCTGCTTCTGGCTTGATGGCTTGAAATTGTTGAAATAAAGATGAATGTAAAAATGTTATTACTTATTACTTATTACTTATTACAGATTCCACCAAGACCTACGATGGGAATATTTGCACCTTCGGTTGAAGGAGTGCTGGACAAAAATACGTTCCTCCCAGGAACACCGCTAGAACTCGTCAATTCTGGAAATGTCACAAAAGCTCCATGGATGACTGGAGTCGATTCTGAAGAAGGCTTACCATTCGCTACAGAAATCCTTCATAATAAAACACTCGTCAATTGGGGTAATTCAGACTGGGACGAATTCATTTCTCGGGTATTGTTCCTGAATCGAAGCAACTTCCCTGCTATTCCTTCACAAATTCGAAATTACTATTTCAAAAACTCGTCCGAGTTCGGAGATACTAGTCTTGGTGCTTTGAGCGACGTTCATTCAGCTCGCCTATTTTTCTACTACACACATTACACAGCGACGCAGCATGCCAAACATTCTCCAGTGTATCTCTACTATTTTAATTACCCTACTGAATTCGGATTTCTTCGACTCATGAGAGCACTCAGAGGAAAAAATGGGATACCTGTGATTGAACTTTTGTGGGAAATCACATGGTACTACACTCGGAAGGTCTTAGGAATGGAAATTGAGCGAATTGGTCAGTTCATTTTCAAAAGAATTACATTTTCAAAACATGATATTGATAACTTATGATTTCATGAAAGACGATTTTAATTAAAGGTGCTAGTCATGGAGAGGAAATGCTACTACAGTTCACATTTCCATTCATCCCTGGTGCTCCATTGGGTTCGCCAGATTACCAAATGTCTCGGGAACTCGTAAAAACGTGGGTATCGTTTGCTACTGACCAGTAAGCCACACTTGCAAACCCCATGTCAAACTTAGTCTGCCCATCCTAATTAAGACTTAGACATTCTATAATGCTCATTTAATATTACATTTTAGCACAACCCTTCGTTGTAATGGAACAACATGGGAAGCCGTTGACCTGAGCAAACCCCATTTACGATATTTGGAATTTGCATCCGATGGTGTGAAAATGATTGACGAACCTTTCGCCGATCAAATGCGATTTTGGAAATCTACTGGTGCTATCTAAACATGTTTATATTCACTAAAAGACGCAGTCACAAGCAGCAACAACAACCAATTATATTACAACAATAACAACAAGTGCAAAATCTTTTATGCTAAAGACGATATTTAATAAACGATTCTTTTCTTTTTTTGCGATAATCCACGGACTGATTGGTGATGCTGATGCTATAATTGCTAATCTATATTAGATATTATGCAATGTGATCTTTGACAACACTTTTTTTCTGACCCCATAATGTCATTTTCATTAAGCTTACGTCAAAGCCAAAAACCTTTTGAGCCGATGTTGTCACAAGTTCCTATGTATATTTACTTTACTTTACTTTATCGTGAAAAAAGTGGAAATAAAAACAAACGTAATGTGATAAGGAAGTCACAAGTCACACGAGTAAGAGTACGACATCGCTGGTTCACGATTGAGAATTTCCTTGATTGAGAATTTCCTTGACGTACTGTGGACAGCTTGACCTTTCATGCTTTGGAAGGAGGACAGTCTTGACCTTTGATCTCTAAAGGACTTTACCCCCGACAGACAGACAAATACGCTTTATCAAGATTAGCAAATGAATGAAAGTGTCAATTTTGCATTAAAATTAGAATAAACTTCTCAACATTCTATCCTTCATATCTCGATAAGATATTAGGTTACTATAGAACGAATTGTCGACTTTGCCCTTATATTGTAACGTAATAGGCCGACGTAAGGGTAGGGTAGGGGTAGTATTTGAATTATTATTGAGATGCAATTATTGTATTTTGACCCAGAATTAAATTAATAATTAAAGTTTTTAGCATGCTCGCATTCTTCTCCGGAATTGCACTATGTTTGGCTTTTGGAATGAGCACTTTTTTTATGATTCGAGATGTTATCACAGACGCTCCTATTATAAGTCTTCCATTGGGTGACATCAAAGGACGTGTTTCACATTCAAGGGATGGACGAGAATTTCATGAGTACTTGGGAATTCCGTATGCTAAACCGCCCATAGGAGCCTTGCGATTTGAAGTTTGTAAAAATGACTATTTTCATCATATTTAGCTATGAAGTGCACGAATTTAAATTCTATTTGAATTATGCAGCCTCCACAACCTCCTGAACAATGGAAAGGTTCCGTAGACGCTCGATATTATAGAGCAGAATGTGCTCAGTACAACATTGTAACGAATACACATCAAGGAGAAGAGAATTGCTTGTTTTTGAACGTTCATGTACCGCAGGTAATTTATTAACGTAGTTACAATTAGCTCATTGACATTGGCAATTGGCAAGTTTGGCAGAGTTGAGTTGGCAAATCACTTCCAAGTTCCAACGTTCCAACTGCTTCACTACGCTAAATAATTGAAGTAACGACTAACTCACCAACTACTGAAAAGTGAAACTCTTTGTAATCACCTTAATAAAATATAAACCGATTAGCTTTAATGTGACTAGGAATTGTACAATCACGAGCCACGACAGTTTTTACCGGTAATAGTGTACATTCACGGTGGAGGTTTTATATCCGGAAGTGCAAACATGTATCGCGTCGATTATTTCATGGATGAAGATGTCATTCTTGTAACTTTCAATTATCGACTAGGAGCATTTGGTGAGACAAATACTTTGAAGAGACAAGATTTATAATTTTTTTGAAATTACTCGCAATTTTCTTTTCTAAAAGGATTTTTGAATACCGGCGATTCTGTGGTTAGAGGAAATATGGGGTTGAAGGATCAAGTTATGGCTTTCGAGTGGATACAAAACAATATTCAGTATTTCGGTGGGAACCCTAATCAAGTGACTTTATTTGGATCCAGTGCTGGTGCTGCGAGCGTGCATCTTCATATGATCTCCCCTTTGAGTCGAGGTGAAAGTTGACACACGTTATGATGAGTGATTTTGAAATGGGGTAGAAATCTTAATAAAACCATCCTTAATCAACTTTGAATGCATCTTATAGGATTATTTCAAAGGGCTATTTGCCAAAGTGGTACAACATGGAACCCTTGGGCATTAAACCTATACCCGGCTTGGCAAGCGAGACATTATGCGGAAAAAATGGATTGCGGGATGAGTCCTACAGAAGAAATGATTGGATGTATGAAACGCTTGCCCTTGGAGAGAATCGTGGCAGCTCAACGGGAACTGAGAGTAATTTTGTTAAGTTTTTCATTCTTACAGTTAAGAAAGATGTATAATTTCTTTGTATTGGTGTAATTAGGAGCCACTGAGAAGTAGTAAGACCAATTTCGGTCCGACAATAGAATATTTTAGCAGCGAAGAAAGTGACGAAGATGCTTTTCTCTCCGAACATCCTCTCCTACTCCATCAGCGCAATGGCTACAGCGTTCCTTGGATTGTCGGTGTAACATCCGAAGAAGGACTTTTGGCCACTGCAGCAGCCATTCGCAATCAAACATGGCTTACAATTATCGACACTAATTTCAGAGTGATGGCACCAACTTTGTACCTTGAAGAACATCCAGAATTGATGGCAGATGTTAGATCTCACTACTTTGGAGAGAATAGAATCGACTCGATGGTATATTTTGAAAATTTCACTCAAATGTACTCGGACCGACTGGCATTTGCACCGATGCACAATTCTGTGACCGTCCCGATGCCTCCGGATCATACTCGACCGCCCACATACATCTACATTTATTCTCACCCCGGAGAATTTACATTATCAGATTACTATTTCAGTCTTGAAGGTGAAGTGTCCGTGGCTGTTCAGCTCATGTGGATCATGACAAATAAATGGTTACACCGGACTATTTTTACACCACATGGTGGTAATCATTACTACGGTATGAAAACGCATTAGATAGCTTTAACATCGCAATTAATCAATATTCTTTAATAACTAGGTATCTTAACTAACTAACTTAATTGAGTTCTATATTGCGTGCTATTCTTCCAGGAGTTAACCATGCAGATGACATTGGAATCATGTTTAGAATCCCGTGGATTGCCAGTGTCGCCCAATCTGATCCAGATTATCAGATATCAAAAGCGGTCGTTCGATTATGGGTCGACTTTGCATCGGGAGTGTAAGTTTTCCATTCAAAATCATATCAGCTATGCAAATCGGAGGTAATTTTGACCAACTTTTCTTCACTGTAGAGAAGATTTGAAACTATACGAAGTACAATGGACTCCACTTCAAGACGGTGGACCTTTACAATACTTAAATATTTGTCAACAACCATCAATGATGGAAGAGTCCTTCACTCCCGGTGTAACATATTGGAACACACTTCTTAATGTGTCAGTGACAGGGCAACCTTAAAAATGAACGGCAACCGAATCCCTTAGACTTAATTGGACAATTTGGAAAATGCGTAGTGAATTAAAATAAATTGGAATCATTAACCAACATAATATTATGTAATTATTTGCACTTTGTTTGCATTCTTTGGTTTTTTAACTTAAAATGATTCAGGCTTCAAACGGCTTTTGGAAGTTGGAACTAAAACGTTTACAATTGTAACCTCAAGAAAAATATCGTAAAGATTGGACGTTTTGGACAATTAAAATGCCTCATATGTTGACTCACAATTCCTCAAACGTCCTTCAAAACTTTAGAAAAATCTTGCAGTTTCGCTTGCAAAGCAATTCTATGCTAGGGAAAACAAAACCAGTTTAAGGTGTACTACATACAGGAAAATTTTTGATATTTTGCGGTGCTGTTCGTAAAGAATTCATGCGATCGTATCTTGTTTCCCTTGCAAAACGAAGTTCTTCCCACTAATCAATAGATATTCCTATTCCTGCCATTCCTGCGGCTTTTAATTATTCCTGTGCAACAACCCTTATGAAGTTTCAGCAAAAGCGTTGGTTTCAGAATGTATGCAAAAGTTAGTTTAAGTAAAGGTTTTGCGTTTTTAAAACTCGGATTTACGAAACGCGTCACGACGTCACGAGTCACGACTGAGTTGTGAGCAGTTGAGTTAACTTTGTCGGTTATACCGTGTCGACAAAATCAGAGGTGCATTTAACATTTAAAACACAGAATGATATAAGTGACCCTTTGCTTTTGTTGTATACGTTACGTTACGAACACTGTGACCTTTTGTCCTTAACTTTGTCGCTTTTCATAATGCTGACAAGAAAAGTGCTTCGACTCTATGGACAAGCTATAAACTTTTTGACAGTTTTTAATGTCCTACCACTCCGGTGGGATAGAAAATCCGGAACCCTCGCAATCATTACTTCAGAAAAGAAACGGCGACATTGGTTTTACGTATCTTTGGATGTGGCATTGTGCACAATACTTTTAACGTCCAAGTTAGTCTTGGAATTGACGAAAAAACGTATCAAAATCCAACAAGTTGGAACGAACATTATTTTCATTGCGATTTACATGCTCGCCTGTCTCGTAAATTACAGTATCTACGTCAGGCGATTTGAGATTGTTGCCTTGTTTCGCGATTTGGTTACATTGTCCACGACATTAGAAGGTAATGAAAGTTTAATTTGCCAATTAAAGATATCCTGCCAGCTTTGTTTCTGTAATTTGTAAATTATGTTTTTCGAAAATTGTTTAAGGTCAACTTGGAATATCACGCCGTGACCCAAACCCTAAAAGATTAACACGATGGGTCAATGCTTGTACAACGTTAAATTGTTTGGTAGTCATCGGACTCTTTGTTGGTTACATTCGATCTCCTCGTTCCAATCATTTGATCCATTCAATAATTCCCAAGAAATATTCAAACATGCTCACATGGCTGATTTGTTTACTGATTGAACTTCCTTCGAAAGTTGCTGTGGTTGGGACGATGATGTTCATATTCATACTGGTGCTTTCTCACGCTAACGTAGTTTCTTATTGGCTTCGGCGAATTATGTAAGACATAATACACTTTTACACCGTGTGAATCCAGAATTACGTGGGGAAATGTTAATTAATTTTTACTAATTTTTGAGACAGGAAAGAACCACTGTCCTTCAAAACTCACACGGCTCATTTTCAACGAATGACAATACTCAATAAACTTTTTCATGAAATTCTGCTTCCTCCCGTGTGGCCATGTTTCATGAGTCTATTCGTGACCGTTCCAGTTTCAGGAATCGTCATGTGCATCAAGTATTTTGGTCAGATTGCATTTTCTCAGTATTTTGCATTTATGAGAACATCCATCATTACAGTGGCAATTGCAAAAAGTTTGTTGCTGAATGTCGCAACTGTATTTTACACTTCGAGCAAATATTACCACAAGTTACAAACAAATTCCAAAGCTGACAAAGAAGGACGTCTCGTGCTCAAATCCATGAAACCGTTCTCCATCCAGAACAATAAGTATTCATCCGTACTCAAATTTTTTCTACTTGTGAGCAAATCGTGTTTGAAAGTATTGCTTGTTACGGAAGAATAAAAATCAACCATCATTTCAGATTTCACCATCAATAATTTATGCACATCAATAATTTTTAAACTTGCAAGCAGATATTTAATGGAACGTATAAACTAATAAATATAAAACGTAAACTTTTATGAAAAAACTCAATCGTTAAAGGCGTAGAGATAATAAAACACGATAAACCTTTTCTTCTTACCCCAAACTCAAAGATAGATAAAATAAAAGCCCATTTCCACTACTTGACTTTTTTATCTCGATTGCATTTAAATGACTGTGTCTATGAAGTGGTAACCTTGACCATCAATACAATTGACAATACAGTTGATGAAGCATCGCATGCAGAACATCACATGTACAATTAACGTGCGGAGACGTATCGTCATCTTCATCCACTTTTACACTTTGTACGTTGTATATTGTATTGTACTATGTTATATAAACAGCAAGTTAACTGCAAAAAAGTTGACTACCCTGTACTTTTACTACACTGAGAGTACAGATACAGACAGAACTTGCCGTATCCTCAGGATCTTTTTTGCTACGTAATCGTCATCACCTATCGTCATTGACGAGTCTCATCGTCAATGTCACAATGACACTCTCATGCTTTTGTATTCCAGCACGTTATTTGTATCTTGTGAGCCGTCTGGTTGTTACATACCCTTCATTCCTCGTGCTTTTCCTGCTTTATCTCAACAGGCAAAGTTAAACAACTGGTCAAAGAGCAAATAACTCATTATCAATTCATGAAACATAACCAGCTGACAGTATTCTTCCAGAAACGATTGTAAGTGTTACTACAGTACTTCCAGGAATGTCATAGTGTCCACTTCATTTTAGTAATGGCTGGAAGCAGAACTGCAGTTTTCATTGTGATATTAGCCCTTGGTGGTTATTATTTAAGGAATTCGCGACAAAAAGTTAGCGGACCGGTCGTGCAAATTGCCACGGGTAAGTTGCAAGGTGTCATTTCACTGTCGCGGGATGGGCGGGAGTTCCATGAATTTTTAGGCGTGCCTTATGCCAAACCTCCAATTGGACAATTGCGATTTGAGGTAATAGTCGTTAAGTGTCATTACAATTTAATTAGTTATATTTACTAAGAAATAATATCCAATTTGAACACGATTCAATTGAAAGTCTCCTGAACCTCCAAACTCATGGGATGGAATTAGAGACGCCAAAGCGTACGGGGCAAAGTGCCTCCAACGAGATTTGCTGGCAAATGCAGTTGAAGGAAATGAAGACTGCCTCTTCCTCAATGTTCACACTCCAAAAGTAATATCGAATAATCTTTCTTGAAAAGCATCATACTTTTTTTTGTTAATTTTAATGAGACAATCAATGATAATTTTATTGCTGCAATTCAGTTGAACATTAGCGGAAAAGCAAAACCACTTCCTGTGTTGGTATTCATTCATGGCGGCTTGTTTATCTTCGGAGCTTCGGACATGTACCGACCTGACTATTTTATGGACGAGGACGTTGTTCTAGTCACTATTAATTATAGATTGGCATCCTTCGGTGAGCGGCCTTCTGGATATCGATTATTGATTTATATTATTTTATACCTAGTACACCAGTTTAATGCAATTGTTATGCATTTCAAAATGTAGGTTTCCTGAACACTGGAGATGGTTTAATTCAAGGAAACATGGGTTTAAAGGATCAGACAATGGCTTTAAAATGGGTCAAACAGAATATTGCAGTGTTCGGTGGTGACCCAGATAATGTTATGATTTTCGGAGAAAGTGCTGGCGGAGCAAGTGTTCACTTGCATCTCCTCTCTCCAATGAGCAAAGGGCTGTTCCATAAAGCCATTTCACAGAGTGGTGTTGGTACTAATCCTTGGGTTATTTACCCTGACCCGAAAGCACAAGCGGAACGGTTTGCTAAGAATGTCAACTGTCCCACTGAAAATTCTCAAGATATGGTCAACTGCTTGAAAAATTTGCCTGCAGTACAAATCGTCGAAGGACATAAGGAAACCAAGGTTTCAATAGACTTCATTCATTGCATCGATTTCAGAAAGACTATCATTTCCTAACTTTGTTTGATGAACTGAACTCAACGTTATAAACATTGTTTATAGAACCCACTACGACCCGCCATATCAGTATTCGTCCCAACTATTGACTCTGGACTGAAAACCAAAAATACATTCCTTCCGGAACATCCTAGTGTATTGCTTAGCAAAGGATTGATTCACAAAGTTCCTTGGATGAGTGGAGTCAACTCTGAAGAAGGATTGATTAATTCTGCTGGTAAACAAACAGTGCAATATTTATGACAATTTTTTATGACAGCATGTTGAACTGATGACCTTTTATAAATATAATACTCGAAAACAGTGATTCTACGGAACGAAACGCTCCTCTCTCTAACTCATGACAACTGGAATATCGTTGCCCCAAGCGTCTTGTACTTGGAAGAACATGAACACGCCTTGGCCCCTGTAAAGAACTTTTACTTTGAAAATACCCCTCGAATTGACTCTATGGACCAAGTTGACAATTTCACTGCCATGTTCTCTGACCGTTTTTTCTTCGTGGGTCTTCATCACTCAGCCGTTTTGCATTCTCGACATGCTTCCGTTTACTTGTACTACTATTCCTACAGAGGAGAATTCTCTTTGGCCAACTACTTAATGGCTCTTAAAGGAGAATATTCTGCCATTGTTGAACTATTGTTACATTCTTTGTCCACATGGGTCAATCATCTAATGGGCAACTCGTCACCACATTATGGAGCGTGTCACAGTGATGAATTGGGTCTACAGTTTCATATGCCTTGGATGTCTCACGTCGCCCCGGGCAGTAAAGATTATACCATGTCGAAGTCTGTCGTAAAACTATGGGTTGATTTCGCTCACAACGAGTAAGCAATATAAAATTATTTTCTTTATTTTCTTAATAACAAATCAAAACATTAAATTGTTTTTCATTTGCATTTTGTATTGACTTTAATAGGAAAAGTCTCAATTTCAAAAATCAACCTTGGCCATCACAAAAACCAAATTCAACGCTACAGTATTTAAAAATTGATGCAACGCCTGAGCTCATTGAAGAACCATTTGCTCATCGTGTAAAATTTTGGGATTCTTTGAATTTGTATCCTATTAAGCCGTGAACTTCTCAGCTTCTCAGTTCTCAACAAATTGACCAACAACAACATTAAACATTACATACTACAACTACGATTACTCTGTATGTCTGTATGGAGGAGATAGTGGAACTGTTTAATTTAGTATTTGCGACAGGAATTACGCTTAAAATAATAATTCTTTAATGACGTTGAAAGTTCAAATAAAACCATATGTAAATTACAATATAATAATAATAAAAGAATGATGAGGGATTCAGAGTCGCTTACTGTTACCTTTGCATTTTTACATCATTTTTCTGCCTTATCTTTGTTCCTTATCCCTTCACCCTTTAAAAAGAAAGGAATGTGAACATGGAAACAGAAACGTTCTTCTATATTATTACTATACCGGTTTAAAGCTTTTGTAATACGGACACGAATGATTGCATTGTGTAGATTTGTTTTAGGTGATTGAGGGTGACGATCATCCAGTTTTAAAAATGACTCCTGCTTACGAGTACATTCTTGGGGAATTCATTAAAGGTTTGGTAAGTGAAGAAAGAGTTGAAATAAATCGGAATCACTTGAAAAAACACGAACATGAATTAATATTCAATTTGACGGGTTGATGTTATTCAATAAACAGAAATCGGAAGTTTGGTTCATATTCACTTTCGGAGCACTTGGTTATTTGATTTCGCTTGGGTTTCAACTCATTCTGGAGAATTTGTTCATTGCCCAAAATTATAACATGGCTACTCGACGTATGGCACAGTTCGTTACGGGTACTTTGGTTCTTTTCGGAGACAATGTCAACATGTTTTCTTACGTTGGAAAGTCGGGGAAGATAACTTTCTACGCGTTGTGTGTAAGTTTCGACTTTCGACCTTTCGTGGCCATCTCGGTTACTTTATCCGAATTAACGTGAGCTTATACGAACGTGATGGATTACCTTCTAAAATTATGTTTCACAGGTTCATTTTATTTTATCCCTTATTGTATTTATTGGACTGACGATTTTCCGAGGTGCACAAATGCTCATGTCTCAATTGTATGGAGTTGAAATGCCGGAAGGTTGGTTTCGGACTCAACTTCAAAATTTAGCCCATTTCTTCAACTATGTTGCTTTGGTACGAGTCATTCGAGTTTTGATAATTTTTGCTATCACGATGTCTGGGACGGTTATTGAATGAATGATACTTTATTTGCATGACGTCATAAAAAGTATTGGTCTGTCCGTGTTTAAAATGATTTTCAGTAGCACATTGTAAATTGTGAACATGCAAAATTGAAAATAAAACAGCACAATTCTTATACAATAATATCAGCATATTTATCAGTATCAGCATTCATATATATTCCCAGTCCAGTAAAGTATATAAAGCGATGAAAAGACAAAATGTTATCTAAAGTATGCAAGAAATTCTCAATCTTCCATTTCCTGAGGTTTCCATCGAACCATACTGATTAGGCGGCAGCAACTGATAAGAACTTAACCTGAGAAATGTAAATGAGTGCATTTAAGGTTTCTAATGACGATACAGGGTCATATTAGATCCAGAAATGAGTCATTCACTCTTTGGTACACGAATAAATAAATTATTGACCATATTGAGTTAATACTAATACTTATGTAGCGGCTTCTCTGTATTCATTCTCTATAGTGTGTCCTGGTACAGGCAAAATCTTGTTTTTTGAACTAAAAAGTTAGTTTAACAATGGATGTGGGTTGTGGAGTTATCACTGTGACTCTGACTGTTGCATTTCTGTTTGTGACATCAATTTATTACGTTTTCATTTCACCTGATGCATGTGGTCACCGAATTTCCGTTACGACAAGTAATGGAATAGTGTCTGGTTGTCAAAAGGAATCTCGGGATGGGAGATTTTACATGGATTTCAGAGGAATTCCTTTCGCGGCTCCGCCAATTGGAAACTTAAGATTTCAGCCTCCAAAACCCCCTGCCAGTTGGAATGGAGAATTAGATGCTAGACGATTTAGAAGTGATTGTATTCAGTGGACAGATAAAGGAAGACCTTATGGAAGTGAAGATTGCCTATACTTAAACGTATTCAGTTCTAATTTGAAAATGGTACTGTGAAATCTTTGTAATACCTACTATGATTACATAATATTACGGAAACGTTTCTTTGAGAGCTACTCTTCAAAAATAATCAATTGATGCCGTTTTTGTTAAGCTGAATTCAGATCTCCAATCTGTCCCTTTGTATCCGGTCATGGTCTTTATTTATGGTGGATATTTTTCATTCGGAGCGTCCAGCATTTACGGTCCAGAATATTTCATGGATGAAAATGTAGTTCTTGTCACTTTTAATTACCGGCTAGGAGTTTTTGGTAATTTGTAAAATTACATAATATTAGAATGTAGGATATGAGTTGGATGTAAGGTGGATTTAAATTTTCATAATGAATTATAATTATAATTAATGAGAAAAGTTTGAAATGAATTAATGAAAACGTAATTCAATAAATTGTAGGATTTTTGAACACGGGTGATCAGCATGTTCGGGGAAATATGGGACTCAAAGATCAAGTCGCGGCTTTGGAATGGGTTCAAAAGAACATAGAGTCATTCGGCGGTGATTCAGACAGGGTGACAATTTTTGGAGAGAGTTCCGGTGCAGCCAGCGTCCACTTTCACATGCTGTCCAGAAGAAGCAGAGGATTGTTTCACAAAGCCATTTCTCAAAGTGGTGTCGCCTTAAGTCCTTGGACATTGACATCGCATCCAGAATATCAAGCTCTGCGATTTGCTAAAAATGTCAGGTGTCATAAACGAAGGAGTAAAAATAGCATGACTCAAATGGTGGATTGTATGAAATGGCTGCCAGCGGAAGACCTTGTGCAGGGTCATCGAGAACTTCGCGATCCGCTATGTCCAATTTTTGCGTATTTTACTCCAACTGTTGAAGGAGTCATGGCTGAAGACACATTCCTTCCATATCATCCCGAAACAACCATTGTGAGTGGACATGTTTCGAAAGTCCCATGGCTCATCTCGGTGAATTCGGAAGAAGGACTTCTCAACACTGCTAGTAAAGTTATCAATGTACAATATCAAAAGAAGCAGTATTCATATGAATTAATTGAAATTATGTTGTTTCTGGTTCTACAGTGATTATTCGAAACAAAACATATTTTGAAATTGTTAGTAGATCCTTTGACAGCATGGCTGGACGGCTCTTGTACATGCCAAATGACAAAGATTTAGCTCAACAAGTGCGACAGTATTATTTTGACCAGTTTCCCATCACAAGAGATAACATTGATCATTTCCAGAACGTGTCCAAGATGTTCACAGATCGGTTTTGGATGACCGGAATTCATCGAAGTGTCCGTCTTCATTCCAAACTCGGCCAGAAGGTCTTCTTAACCATTTACGATTACCCCGGGCAATATAGCTTCGTCAATTTAGCCACAGCGTGCAATGGTGACCAACCACTCGTTTTACAATATCTTTGGTATCTTCTCACTGCCTGGTTCAAGGCATTAACGATCCAAAAATCTCAATCTTACGGTAATTTAACTACCATTCTCAAAATCATAATACCAAAATTTCAATAAACTAAACACTCGCACTTTGCCTTTAGTTTGTCACACCGACGAATTGCCAATACAATTCTCCATACCTGTATTAAAATTATTTTACGGGAAAAGTCATCCGGACTATAAAATGTCTAACGCTCTGGTTAAACTTTGGGTCAACTTTGCTACAAGCGAGTATGTTTGTTTTTGTTTATTACCAAAAAACAATATTCATTCCGTGTACTAATTCATCGCATCCTTTTCAGTGTTGATCCTTGGCCTCCCATCGAAGACGGAAGTACTTTGCAATTCATGCTATTGAAAAACGCAACGTATTCCAAATTAATTAACGATCCGTATGCACAACGACTTCGGTTTTGGAAAAAACTGTACGTAGACTAAAGGATCAAAACAACGATCTCAATCACCAGAATCATATTTATTTTCATATGAGGAAATCAAAAGTGATCAATAAAAAGTTGTTTACAATGCATTAGTATGCAGTTTCCATTTCCATTCTACTAGATTCACTTTGCATACACGGAGGCGCCGTCCTTTTAGAGAATCACTTCCCAGTCTCAGTTTAGACTAAGTTTAGACTCATCTTTAAAGGTACATGTTTTGCACAACATTTTATCATTATGGGTACGATAGTATAGTACCTAAAGATGCAACATTGCAAAATATGCAGATTGCTCAACGTCCTAAGTCACAACAAAACATCGAATCATCGAAACAAAACGCAACTTTCTCATTCTCCACCATTAGAACATTAAGTATGAAATTGGGATTTACAATTGCATGGAAGTGGCACACCGCACACCAGCAACTAACAATGTCGGCTCTTCTCTGCCTCTAGTAAAATAAATGGACTTTTCCTTATTTCAACATTTTGTCCGACATGATCTTGGACACGCATTGTACTGGCAGCGCGCTGTGCATTAAGCATTGGTCACATCCAAGGACACCTTGTCAGTGTATTGAGATTGAGATCCACTTGAACATCCAACGTTTTACAGCTCAGTTCCAGTACCACGAAACGACCGCAGCTGAGAGTCAAATGACTATAGACTACATCCATTATATTTTGCTAATACTTGCTAATCATTAGTGCTAATTTATTATAAGCGTTATTAGATAATGTTCGGGAAGAAAACACTTTTGACAGTTTTAGTAGTTGCTGCAGCCTACGGTTGGAATGTGTACTATGGGAAACCCGTCGAAGGAATCGTAGTGGAAACACCTTTGGGACAAGTTAAAGGGATTCAATTGACTTCTCGTGCCGGTAGAGATTACTACGGTTTTTTGGGATTACCATTTGCATTGCCTCCTGTCGGCGATTTGCGATTTGCGGTTAGTAATTAGAACCTTAAACTGAAAAAACTGATGTGACATTAATGAGGAAATAACTTGTTTAACGTTTTTATTTTTACAGTCACCACAACCGGCAAGCAAATGGGAAGGAATTCGTGACGCCAGTCGTCACGGATCACAATGTATACAACTGGAATTGATTACCGGCAAGTTGGCAGGTGAAGAAGATTGTCTTTACTTGAATGTTTACGTTCCAAAGGTAAAACGGATTAAAGTTTCTGCAGTGTGAAATTATCTATACTTTTGGAATTTTCCTATGTTACATATGGACTATTATTTAATACAGAGTCGAAAAGGACAACTTCCGGTCATGTTGTTCATTCATGGCGGAGGTTTTCAATTCGGAAGTGCTAATACATACGGGGCCAAGTATTTTATGGACCATGATGTCGTGTTGATTACGATCAATTATCGACTGGCTGCAATGGGTATTAAGATGTATGAAAATTATTAATTTATGGCATTCGTTTACAACGAAGAATTTTACTCCAGGATTTTTAAATACGGGAGATGACGTCGTTCGGGGTAATATGGGACTCAAAGATCAAACAATGGCTTTAAGATGGGTGCAATCCAACATTGGTAGCTTTGGCGGTGACCCAAAACAAGTGACAATTTTTGGGGAAAGTGCTGGAGGTGCCAGTGTCCAGTTTCAAACTTTGTCGCCATTAGCAAAGGGTAATGAATTCATCTCATATTTGAAATTATTTATAATATTAAAGTTAGTTCCTCCATATCATCTTCATCTTCCCTTCCTTCGGTAGTATCTTTATGATCTTATATCTGTTATGGGTAGGATTACTGTTTATTTGGAAGTAATAATGTTAGTGATTTTTCGAATAAAGGGTTGTTTTCGAAAGCGATTACTCAAAGCGGATCTGCCATTAACCACTGGGCAATTTGGACAAAACCCAAAGAACAAGCTGTTCGGTATGCTTCAAAATTTAACTGTCCGACTGAAAATACTAAAGAAATGGTTGCATGTCTACGAAAATTGGACGCAAGAACGTTTGTGCAAGCACACGAGGAAGTGCTGGTATTTATAAAGACATAAATCTGTACTAAACAATATAATATGTGTGTGAAGTTGAAAATTAACCCATATGTGTTTATGTAAGGTTGCACTACGAGATCAAATCACAATATTTGTGCCAACAGTAGAAGTTGTCAATGACAAAGATGCATTCCTTGTTGAGGATCCTTTACTAATTTTGCAATCTGGTCGATTTGAAAAAGTTCCTATGATTGCCGGTGTTAATTCCGAAGAAGGACTTTTGACAGCTTCAAGTCCGGTTTATTTTATTTGTTAAATACTAATTTATTACTGTAATACGATCCAACAAGGTTTTAAAATGTTCTACAAGTTTGTGAAAGTTAGCCGTATTATTAATTTTTAACAGTTGTAACAGCCAACCAAACGAAATTAGATCAAGCAAGCAACGACTGGAACTACTGGGCTCCAAAAATTCTAAACTACAGTCCTGATGACAATATCTCACAAAAAATCCGAAAATTTTATTTCGGGAATGCCAAAGATATTGCAAACATAAACGAACTCGACAAATATGTTGCAATGTTCTCGGATCGAACTTTCTTCAATGCGCTTCATAATTTTGCTCAAATCTACCCAAAACATGCTCCACTTCATCTTTACTATTACAAGTACAAAGGTGAGTTTAGCCTCGCAGAAATCCTCGCAGCTACTCAGGGACCATACTTGCCAGCTATTGTCAACATTATTGCCACAAAAACGTTTAATTGGCTCAAAAAGAATGTATTGGGATCTGAAGTGCCACACATGGGTAAGCTGTCAACGTCAACTCTCTACTCTGGAATAAAACATTTCCTCATTTATGAGATTAAAACTGAAATTACGTTCTTAGGTTCATGTCACGGTGACGAAATTCCTCTAATGTTCAACTGGAATGTGGTCAGTCCCAATATGGATTCTAGTCACAAAGATTATCCTTTGTCCATCGTACTGGTGAAGGCTTGGGCGGAGTTCGCCATTAACAAATACGACAGGTATGTAGGGCTAATTACTATAAGCTAATTAATCATTCATAATGTCAATCAGAGATTCTAACTATTTAATTTCTATGAATCGTTCAGCGGAGCTCTCACTTTCAATGGAACTCTTTGGCCAACAGTTCAGACTAGTTTAAAATTCATGGAAATAGACGATGGAATTTCAAAGATCATTGATGAGCCTTTCACAGATCGTGTGAACTTCTGGAACAGTTTACATTTAAAATGAATAGAGGAATAAATTATCCGTAATCCGTACCAAAAGTGACATTAATCGTCTGTGATTTTACTATACTAATGACTGCATGAAACTCAAATAAAAATGTAAGATACGCAAATTCCTCACTTCGCTATGAAATCATTCTTTGCTAATTTCTTAAAACTCAAGTAATTTGGCATGTAAGGTCATCTCATCAGTGTAAACTATGGAGTTTTGTTATGCAATGTTATAGTATGCGATTAACGTTGTCGTGTGATTACACGTGGTATAAATGAATCATGCATAATACAGTAAAAGGAAAAGTGTTTCAAGTTGTGCGTATATGTGAGAGTTTGTGGTGGTTTGTGCTCTGTACAAATCCCAGTTTGACAAGCTCCAGCAACTCTCGCGGTGCCTGTAGAATGGAAAAAATGCTGACCTTGAAGCACCCGAAGCCACAATTTCCCAAGCACATGCTGACTGACGATGCTGAACTTCGTTTTTGAGACCCAAAAAACACCTTGGGATTTTATTGAGTCCTTGTGCATTTGGTCATCTTCATTCTTCATTCATTATTGCAGCGAGATTGAGTAAAACGGGTGTTTTCGTTCCTACCTTGTGTTTGGTTTCGTGACGTGGTGAGTTATATCTTACGTCCATGTCTTCTGTACGACCAAATCATATGTGATACATTTTGAACGATAGTTGACGATCAGTCGTCGTTTCAGTATTGCATTGACGTGTTTGCATCACGCAGGTTGGTCTCATAAAATTATCATGCATCATTACATTTTCATTAAGCTAATTTCTTCTACTGTTCATACAATTTATAACAATTCGCAATTATGAATTTGATTACGATCACATAGATATGTTACCGCAAGCAGGGGTTATAGGACTGACAATTGTATTGGTCACGTACAGCTACAATGCTTACTTCACAAAGCCACCGGCTCCTGTCATCACTACGAACTATGGACAATTGTCCGGTTCGGTGTCCACGTCAAGAGAAGGTCGCGCTTTTCATGAATATTTAGGAATTCCTTACGCACAGTCGCCGGTGGGCAATCTAAGATTTGAGGTATGAAAATGAAAAATGGAATTTCATATAACGCCAACATGTTTAATTATATTAATTTACGTTTGCATTTGATACTTACTTTTAGCCTCCACATCCACCAACGAAATGGGATGGTGTCAGAGATGGAACAAAGTATGGAAATAAATGTCTGCAGTTTGAATGCTTTGTGTTGAAAGAAGTGTTTGGTTCTGAGGATTGTTTGTTTCTCAATGTTTTTGTTCCTCAAGTGAGTCAGCAATTAATAATATCAGCAGTACTAATAATGTTGATTATGATTATGACTTAATGACTATTATGAGTTTGCATGATTTTGTGTCAGGTGAAATCATCTGGGTTACTTCCTGTTCTAGTCGTCATACACGGTGGGATTTTTCACGTCAGCGCTGGAAGTGAAATGGGCCCAGATTATTTTATGGATGAAGATGTGGTTGTGGTCACTCTAAATTATCGTCTTGGAGTGTTTGGTACAAAAAATGAAACATCACAAATACATTACATTTTACATTACTTACATTACATGTTACATCAATTAACGATCATCATCACCTTCACACGGAACAGAAACCTACCCTATCTAAAATTATTAGATTCAAAGTATAAATGATTTTTTCCATTCAGGATTTTTAAACACTGGTGACAAAGTTGTTCGAGGGAATATGGGGCTCAAAGATCAAAATATGGCTTTAAAATGGGTACAAAGCAACATCCGAGTTTTCGGTGGCGATCCTAATCGCGTGACCATATTTGGCCCAAGTGCAGGAGGTGCGAGTGTACATTATCATGTGCTTTCCCCTAAGTCTAAAGGTATATGAAATCTGAAAGACACAAATGAAGAAAATCTTGTTCATTTGCAAGTAATTCATTCAATAATGATCATTTTATATAGGACTTTTCCATAAAGCCATTCCAGAAAGTGGAAGCGCACTAAATTACTGGTCATTGTATCGATACCCGAAAGAACAAGCTAAACGATTTGCAGCAAAATTCAACTGTCCCGTGGACAACTCTGAATCCATGGTTAAATGCATGAAAGAGGTTGAAGGCAATGCGCTCGTTGCAGGACACTCGGATATGCAGGTAACAGTCAAAATAACAACATCAAATGGAACGGAGAACTTGTTTACTACAAAAACACCTGCCTCCTGTATGTAAAAATTAACTAACTATTAATTAGATTAAAGTTCATAAGATTAAATGTTTAGGATTTACTTCTTCGACGTCAGATCAGTACATTTGTTCCTACAATTGAAAGTGTCAACGATGCTGATGCATTCTTAGCGGAAGACCCCGTAAAAATTATAACAGAAGGTCGGTTTTCCAAAGTCCCCGTCATGTTTGGTGTATGTAAAGACGAAGGCCTACTTTTATCAGCCGTTGTTCACGTGAACGCAACAAAGCGCAAGGAAGCTAATGACAACTGGCTCAAGTGGTCATCCGACACACTCCATTTTTCTCCGAACGAGAAGGCCTCTCAAAAGATCCGGGAGTTTTATTTTGGATCCACTTCCGATTCTATTAACAAAGATGACAGTTTGAAAGGTTTCACTGACATGTTTGGAGATCGTCTTTTCAACGTAGCCAGTGTGAAAGCAGCTCAATTTCATGCAAAACATGCTCAAACCTACTTTTACGTTTTCTCCCATGCTTCGGATGTTTCTGCTACAAATTACATTATAGCACCCGAAAAGGACACTTATTTACCCATCAAAATGTCAGTGTTGGTTGATTTTCTCAAACGATGGGTTCAGTATCGGTTCTTACATTGGGACGTTCACAAGTGGGGTCAGTGCAACTTTTGACCCAATTCCATATCATCAATATCACCAATGAATAGAATTAAGTAAATTAATAAGCGCTTTTCATTTTACAGGAGCCAATCACGGAGAAGCGACATTGCTCATGTATCCAGTCCCGATAATCGGTTATGTGAGTCCGCACGGGTCGCCGGATGATTATAGAATATCAAAGGACTTGGTCAAACTTCAAGCAGATTTCGTCAGAAACGAGTTCCGTAATCCCTAGCTAAAATTATTATTCTCTTGTTTATTCACATGAAAAACTTATTGGTATATCGAATTAAATTTCGAAATCTTATTTTTAGACCGGTCCTTAAATTCCGTGGCGTAGAATGGCCTTCCATGACATCAACAGCTTTTCACGCTTTAAACATTGACTTGAAACCTTTGGTCCTATCGGATTTCCGTTTTAAAAATGTGAAATTCTGGGAATCTTTAGATATAAAGCCACAAGATCCATTTTGAACACAAATTCCACGGACAACTTAATTTTAATGCTTAATTTACATTTTGAAAGTGTTACATTCCAATTGCATATACTACAATTGATCGCCGTTGTTTACTGTTACGTTAATGTTTTAATAAACCAAATTAAACTCGAAAACTGAAGTTAAGTTTAACTTCTTGAGCCTGACGGTTTATGAAGTTATAATATGAGCGGATTTCCTTTGTTGCAAAAGTGGTTCATTGTGCCGCAAGGTAAAGCAAAAACTAGTCGCCGGCCTTGAAATTTTTTGTGCATGGGTCAATCCAGGTTAAACTTGTTTCACGATGAAAGTAGACACTCGACACGTACACACATGTCATGTCCCACGTCCGACTCACTACTGCAAGTGCAAAATTTTTGATCATCTGACAATATGGAAAATCCATTTATATGGTATTCTATATTTTCCTTGTAAATTCCTAGTATAAAAATTTAATCTTTTTCTATTTCCACAATTCTTTTGACGGTTTTCATATCAGTTTTTCCTTTTACTAAACTTTAAGAATGTAAAATCAAGAGAATTTCTGTAACCACTCCGACTCCGACTCACAACGAGCCAAACGTATCTTCAATTCATATTGTGCCGGAAAGTATTATTCCAATATAGAAGACAGATTTCAATGATTTCGATTGTTCCAGTTTAGTAGAAAGCATGTGGAAGAAAGTTATTGTACTTGCCATATTCATAGGATTAGTTGCAATTTACGTTCAGAACGGCGGAAATGTCCCGTTCGTAACAAAACCTAAAGTTCCTAGTCCAGTGCTTCAAATCGCTACTGGACAACTCCGTGGGATTGTGTCAGTTGCCAGAAGTGGGAGAGAGTATTATGAATACTTAGGAATTCCATATGCCAAAGCACCGGTGGGCAAATTAAGATTTGAGGTAAGTGTTTCTAAATTGACAAAAACTGTGCACATCGTTGTTAATTTGATTTTGAGTTAATATTTTAAAACTTCAAAAATCATTGAATTTGATAGTCTCCAGAACCTCCTGAAAAGTGGACTGGAATTAGAAACGCCGGTGAATATGGAGCCAAATGCATTCAAATTGACATTATCACGCAGTACTTTCAAGGAGAGGAAGATTGTTTGTTCCTAAATGTCTTTGTGCCAAAGGTAGAATATCAATTCACCAAGATACGATAAATAAATTCCTGTAATCCATTATGAATTGTTATATCAATGAATAAACTGGGGCTTTCAGAGAAATAGCAAGAAATTGATGCCAGTAATGCTTTGGATTCATGGAGGATTGTTCATGTTCGGAGGCGCTGATCGTTATCGACCAAAATACTTTATGGACGAAGATGTTGTTTTAGTGACCATTCATTATCGTGTCGGTGCACTTGGTACGTCAAAGAGGTTCTTCGTAATGCATATACCAGAGTAGAAAAATACATTGTGATTCTGTTAGATTTTTTGTTATACTTCTCAATTGTGACACGTTGAAGATGTTGATTGATGACTCAAGGCATTATGTTTTGACAGGGTTTTTGAACACGGGTGATGGAGTAGTGAGGGGTAACATGGGACTTAAGGATCAAGTCATGGCTTTACGTTGGGTGCAGCAGAATATCCGGGCTTTCGGGGGAGATTCTGATAAAGTCACCATATTTGGAGACAGTGCTGGAGCTGCGAGTGTGCATTTCCATATGCTGTCTCCGATGTCCAAAGGTACAAAGGTTTTTCTGAGATGCTAATGACTATAAAAATGCAAACTTAATAATTATTTTTTAATGAGTTTGTTCATTACAGGATTATTTCATAAAGCCATTTCACAAAGTGGGACTGCACTCAATCCTTGGGTTCTAAGTCGTCATCCTAAAGAAGCTGCAGAACGTTTTGCTAAGCAGCTCAATTGTCCAATTGACAAATCGGATGATATGGTTCAGTGTTTGAAATCGATTGATGCAAGAGTACTTGGTGAAATACATCGAGAAACTCTTGATCTTTTGCATGATCTGAAAGCTGTGTTCACTCCAACAATCGAAACTGTTCATGATGCTGAAGCGTTTTTATTGGACGATCCTTTGACCTTGTTGAAACAAGGTAAAATTATTAGCAAGGTCCCTTGGATTTCTGGAGTTAATGCTGATGAAGGACTCATTCTGTCTACAAGTAAGAAATAAGAATGCCTACATTACTAAAATAATTAAAGATAATTGAACTTAAAACAAGTGTACTGCTTTCAGCTTTGATTTCCAATGAAACAATGCTCCGTTGTCTTCAAAACGATTGGAACGACGTGTCTCACAAAATTCTCTTTTATGAACGAGACGACAAAGTGTCCAAAGAAGTACGGAAACATTATTTCGGGAAGGACAAGATGATTGGAACACCTCAGAAATTTCGAACATACACAAACATGTTGTCGGATCGCTCATTTTTTTACCCAATTCATGAAAGTGCCAAATGGCAAGCACAAACTTCGCCAGTTTACCTGTACTATTTCAACCATGCTGGAGAATTTAGCTTGTCAAACTTCCTGTTATATTTTCGAGGAAATTATCCAGTCATGATTGAATTGCTCATTGCACTTGTGAGCACATGGTTTAATAAAAATGTCTTGGGGCAAAGTGCAAATCGATACGGTAAAAATTTGTATTTCATAGTTTTAATTTTAACTTACTATAAATAATTAACTTTATAATGTACTTTTCTATTCTTATATCCCATGCACATCCCCTTAATGCCCTGGTGTATTATAACTGTTTACGATACCTAATATAATCTACATATAATGACTTTTTAGGAGTGTGTCACAGCGACGAGCAACAATTACAATTCAATTTACCATTTGTCGATGAATTGACACCGAAGGACAGAGAGCATTATGGAATGTCGGTGGATTTTAATAAGCTGTGGGTTGCGTTTGCAAACGATGGGTAAATGAAGGAATGAATTCTCAAACGTTAAAAATTACATGAACGCTAAATGGAAATTAATAAATATGTCGTTTTGTAGGGAACTGAATTTCCGTGGAGTTCAATGGGAACCAGCCAGTCCGGAGTCGTTAAGGTACCTGTTAATTGAGCTTAGTTATGGAATGGTGGATGAACCCTTTTCAAAACGAATAGAATTTTGGCAAAAATTATCTGTTTAAAAAATGAAGTTAATAAAAGACAAATGGAACCCTTTTCATAAAACTATGAAAATAATGAGTGTTAGCATTTCTTATGTTACTCTTGTTTCATAAAAATCATAAAATTGTGAAACTTCTTGTTACTCTCGTCTTCATCAGCGTAAACGAAGACCTACAAATTTAGTGGAGCAAAGCAACTCTACAGACAGAGACAGGGTTTTAAACAGGGACATTTCACTTTATAAGTACGTATAGTACGTAAAAGTATGCTGAAAGGAAGAATCAACTTCCCTTATGGGGAGTTGTCTCTTGCATCCCTCGAACCCTTTAAAAATCAGGCTTTATTATCAACAATCAAAGGCTAACGCCTGTAACAATCACACGTTTGCGAATGCGAATCTGCAAATACATGCAACGGTATTATGTACCAAAACCAAAACACAACAACGTATACGTACGACACAAACCAGAAACTGCATGCATTTGATGAAGATGCTTTTTTACTTTGGTTCGCTGTCCGAGTTTCGACTGACTCTTGACAGCACAACAGTCAGTCGCACAACAACTGCAAGTTGACGAGCAACTTTTGACCACGCACGTAAAATACTAAATACCCTAATAATTTTTGTGATCATGCGGTTCGTGAAATTGAAACTGGGACTATAAACTACATTCAAAAACATGGGAGGAAAAGAAAAAGTGTGTGCGAGTGCCTTAGCTGCTATCTGCGGTGCGTTTTACATCAATAACTTTCTTCTTAGTTCTGACAGTCCGATTGTTTACACGAATTCGGGGGAATTAAGAGGCCGGGTTGCCTATAGTCGTTTGGGTCAAGAATACTTTGAGTATCTGGGGATTCCGTACGCGCAAAGTCCTGTGGGAAAACTTCGGTTCAAGGTAAATATTATTTATAGGCTTAGCTTCAAATGCACTTCCGGGATTTTTTACATGTCCGATAAGTAGGTCATGCGTTTGCCGTGGGACATTGCATTATTGTGCGTTTTTCATCATGATCTGCTGAGTGTTGAGCGTTGAACTGTCCAATACAATGAGAATAGGAAGTAGATGTATGAACATGCGTAGTAGTAGAGGCAAAATGACAAGAGTCACTGCAAAATACAAATGAACTTGTGTATAATAATTATAATTTTGCAGAGTCCTCGTCCAGTGAAACCATGGGATGGAATTCGTCAATGCAAATCCTACGGGAACAAATGCATGCAAGTGGATTTGCTTACACATGCATTAGAAGGGGAAGAAGATTGTTTATTCCTCAATGTTTACACACCGAATGTAAGATTTCGACATTTTATTAAATACGTACATGTCATTATGTTAGATGTTAGCTAAGGTACGATTAACAGAATTTGGAATATGCGTAATGTTTAAAGTTTAAGATACCAATTGAACTTTTTTAAATACGTTTTTAAAATGCTCTTCACTTCTCTCTGCTGTGTGAAGTGTGATGATTGATGATGGAAAAGTATGTTGTCCGCATCTCTATGTATATTTTTCCGTTTTATAAGAGTTGAAAGTTTGTGTATTATATACTTTATACATCATAGTTATGTGATGTCACAAGAGAAAGTTTATGGTCGAAAATACTTGGTATTAAGTAGTTTTGAATGGCAGAGGCGGGCGAAGACGGGACAAGCCCTACTACCCGTCATGGTGTACATTCACGGAGGATATTTTGTGTCCGGTTCTGCCGACTTTTGGAGAGCCAAGTATTTTATGGATGAGGACGTTGTGCTCGTCACGCTCAATTACCGTTTGGCTGCTCTTGGATTCCTCAATTTGGGAAATGTACACGCTCGGGGGAATATGGGACTCAAAGATCAAGTTATGGCTCTTCGCTGGATTCATGACAATATCATTCGGTTTCGTGGTGACCCGGGGAAAGTCACTATTTTTGGCCAAAGTGCTGGTGGGGCCAGTGTTCACTTGCACATGCTGTCACCCATGTCAAAAGGTCAGTTTCATCAAGGATATTCAATGTGTTTTACTTCTTCATGTCGTTTTAATTTATATTTTTGGGTTTTTAGGACTTTTCCATAGAGCCATTACACAAAGTGGGACAGTCCTCAGTCCTTGGGTCATGACCTACACTCCGAAGGCTCAAGCGGAGAGATTTCTCAATCAAGTCAATTGTACTGACAATACCATTAACTGTTTAATGAACATGGATGCTCGGGATATCATTGCAGTACATCGAGAGACGACTGTAATTTATGATTTTTAATGTTAATATTCTATTTTGCAAGAATTAAATGGAAATAGTTCTGAGCATAAATCTATTTTAAACATAAATTAGCACTTCATGCAAGATCCTTTAGCAATTTTCAAGCCAACGATAGAATCTTTGAATGGGTCTGAAGCGTTTCTTGCAGAAGATCCACTTACATTGATGAAAACTGGTAAAATTGTTACGAAAGTTCCTTGGATGGTCGGTGTCAACTCAGAAGAAGGTTTGGCAGTTGCAAGCGGTACGGCGCCATTATTAATTATTTGAAAATGTATTTATTGTTTCCCATTCACTAATAATCAAAGATTTGTCAAAATTTGAAGTACTTGTCAGAAATGAAAGTATGATGGAAGAATTCCAAAATCGATGGATGGAAGGATTCGAAAAGATCTTAATGTACTCAGCTTCCGGGGTTTCAAATAATATCACAGAAGTCCATGAAAAAGTTCGCAAACGATATTTTGGGAACCAAGAACATTTCACGACATTTGCAAATTTTCAAAAGTTTCAAAAACTTTTTTCGGATCGAGAATATATTGTGGGAACTCATGACTGTGCCCTAATGCATTCGAGGCACAGTGACGTTTATACTTACGTATTTTCGCAACCTGCAGAATTCAGTTTTGCAAATCTCATCGTTAGTTTCACAGGAGTTGTTAACGCATGGTTTGAGACTGGCCTAATTTTTATGTCATTTTGGTTTTCAAAATTAGTATTACGGAAACCGCAGCCTTGCTATGGTACATAAATGATTTCTTCTCCCTTCCTTAGTTTCAGTCTGGGTCAAACTACTGACCCATCGACCTTTTACGTTTTACCTTTCAGGCGTTTCCCATGTGGACGACTTGTGCTTTCTATTCAACATTCCTTTATTCCCTGAATACAATCCGGGACATGGTCAGTACTATGAAATGTCAGCCGATTTGGTTAAAATGTGGGCTTCTTTTGGAAAAGACGGGTAAAGATTATAACTAAATAGCAACTAGCATCTTATTAAAATTATATCCATGCCCGATTCGATTTCCTTGAATCATAATCATAATATTTTAAAACAGGAAACCGTCATCATTTCGAGGTCTGAATTGGCCACGCGTTACGCCTGAATCCCCGAACTATTTTCTACTGAACTCAACACCCGCCGTTTTGAGCGATCCCTTCAGTGATGCAGTCAAGTTTTGGAATTCCTTAGATCTCACGTGAAATGAAACTGTTTTTAATTATGTAAAATTAAATGATATTGTAACGTAAAGAATGTACTTGTACGCATCGCTCTCGCATTTTTTCACTGTTTTCATTTTTACACACTAAAAATTTAAATAAATGAAGAACAATGATTATACGTGATTCCCAAACGTCGGACTTTCATCAAACTTTTATTTTAACAACATAACTTCATAATAATTAATAATTATTATTGATTGGATTTGGTATTTAACATGTTTCATAAACTTTGAAGAAGAACAGTTTTCTATTAAGTTGATTCCGAAATCTCTATGCTATGGGTTTTCCATTAGGTAACAAATCTAATTACTTCATTAATGCATATTATGCATTAATGTTCCGTAAAATCCAGCACACTTACGTAAGTTATTAAAAATCTCCCATAAACTTTGTAGTGACTTTGAAAAAGACATTTTATAATTTTATACATAGACAACAATTCTAAAGTTATACTTAATACCATTTTTACGTTACGGTTCATGACGTCTTGTTAAACGTTATGTTATCATTACATTTACACATTGTGAGCAAAATGTAGGTGTTTCAGTGGGTGTCGACGGCTAAACCTACAATGCTCCAAAATTAATTTAACTATGATACTAATTATTAATTTAATTATTAATTATATTAAAATCAAACTCATCAAGATGCGCCTTCATTTTAAAGAATTTTACAGAAAACAAACCTTGCTTAATAATCAGTCAATTAATTTTCTCTTTTGAATAGAATTAGAATGGCAGTGGTTTCAATATTGGTAATGTAAATAATACTAAATGGAAGGTTAACGTTACCGGCAGTGATAATTAAGGGTAATAGTAATTAATTTTGAATTTATTATTGCTAAATGCTAATACTGTCCACCGTCTTTGTCCTCACTTTCAGAAGCTTACGCAACTAATCGAGTATAATTTACGATTGTACTCTATTTAAGTTATTATTTATAGTCATTAATTATTATTAATCCCTTCTTACAGTATTTACACTGCTTTAAATTTAAGGTATAAACACTCCATGTAATAAAAACATGAAATCTTTCGCACACAAAAGTTTATTATGTACTAATATCTAATTATTAAAAAAGTTTTGGCAAGGTAGACTGTTTTAATTAAAGTACTATTTTCTATTTTCCAAGTTTTGTTTTGTTTAGCAGCAAGAACGTTATTGCTTTTGGAACATTAGTAGAGATTCCAGTGATTGATAAGGATTATTAGTAAAATAATATTAGTTACAATGTGCAGTTTTAAGGTACGTGTCTAAAGTCTAAATATGGAAATTAAATAAGGTTTTGATATTTTAGTATTAATTTGTATTAATAGAGGAAACAAAAATGTCTTCTAAGGATCATCGTCAGATCAGCGTTGTAGGTTGCAGCGTAGATTCAGTTTTTTTGGCTTTTGGCACTGACAATTTCAATTTCTCCAGAAAAGGAAACGAAGGTTTAGGATGAGATTGCGGAAAAAGTGAAGAAGAAAGAGAAACCTCCTCCGAAGTTGTAGTTCCAAGGCTCCCCATCCTGTCGAGATTGGAGAAAGGAAATCTGGAAAAGTAGTAAACACAAACACAAATGTGTTATTTTTGGACAACATTCTGATCTTAAGTTGTCAGATGCTCCGGAATTATGACCAGGGCGTGTTTCGTTTAAGTTTCCTTGTCACTTTAATTCGGGCTCAATGAAAATGAGCTGTTTAAAATGACCGTCTGTTGGAGGAAATGTCAAGTGGTGTTGTCTGGAAAACCCATGGAAGTGAAATGTTTATAGTCACAAATACTTACGAGAGTTCAATGGCACAAGTAGTCTTTGTCAACTTTCGCTACCAGTGCGTTTAATCAGGACAGAAAACTCTTCCAATGTTCCCTGTCCAGATTAGATTAGACTTGTGCAATAACAATACATCGCAAAGCGTTCCGTTACGCCCTTTTCGTTATCAGAGAGTGCTTGAAGTTGCAGTAGTACCCGGGTATCTAATATTTTACCCGGTTTCGACTTTTGTATCCGTGTGTCTCCTCTTAGCCAAAAGAGGTTTATTTTGTATACCTTTTGATTGTGTCTAACATGGTTGCGAGCATTATAGAAAGGTCAAAAAGACTGGCACTTGACTATCCAAACGAAAAGACTGGAAGTAGCGACGGTCTGTTACCAATTTGGACGGAGTGTCGTTGTCAGTTTCTCGGACAGTGAGTCAATGAGGTCAATAGAGTGTACAGACAAAGGAAAGATCGGAAATTGCCCCAGAGAAGCTGTAACTTTTCTATGTAATATATGAGAGTGGTAAAAAGACAAACGTACCGATAGGAAAGACGTGTTTGGCTCCAAGAGTGCTTTGGTAGCTTTGGCTTCCATGTGGAAATTGCGATCAGGAGAAAAATGTGAGATGAAGGGGGAATCAGAAAGAAAGGAGAGAATTCTTGAGAAGAAGAGAACTTTTTTTGTGAGTCTGTGTGTCCCACACGGTCGACGGTAGTTTGCGGAGTGGAAAGTAGTAAAAGGAAGAAAAAAGACAATTCTATTGGTGAAGAGCAGATGAGACGAAGACCACATTGAAAGTGAAGATGTGAGAGGACCAAAGACCCAATGTTAAAGAGAGATTAAACAGTAGTTTCCCTATCGATCCGAATGTACTCGACAGAATGGGCGTCGTATCAAGAAATGGGGTCATGTGGATCAATGAGAAAATCACGAGGTGGGAGCGGAAGGCGACGATCCAGTGACCCGGAAGCTAAAGAACCGCCGATGGACCGGTCCGCACCTTTGGATCGGCCGTTGATAAGCATTCTCTTCATTCCGATGCATGAGAGCACAAAGACACAACAAACCAAGGCTGACACTGCTGCTGCAGCGGCGGGAATGTAAACCGCAGGTGACATCAGTTGACTCAAGGTCAACCAAAAAGAGTCACAGGACTTTTCATCTGCGAGTGTTGTGGGACAGTGAACTTCTCCATCACACCAAAGTTTTTCGGAGATACACGCTTTCAACTCTGGACAGTAGGAAGCACAAATTTCAGGAGTCTGGGCGCCAGGTTGCCCGCCAATCAAATGGACAGAGTCTGTGGCCTTGTCACCGTTTTGGTGATCGAACATGTGTATCATCGTTTCGTCCCAGGACGACCCTCCTGTCCTCCCTCCTTTTGGAAGTGATGCATTTTGGCCATCTTTACTAGGAAACTTTGGTGCTTCTGCAGACTCCAGGGCTTTCAAAGCCGCTTTCATCTTTGCCGACATGACTTCCAGCCATTGAATGCGATAAGTACCCAATTCTCTGCCGATAAATTCTATAAAAAACTGAGAAGGAAGTGGTGGGTAAAGTGGAGAGTTGTACTGGGTAAAGTCGTCCGAGTAGATCTCGACGATCTGAGCAGTCTTTTTCGGTTGCATGTGATGATTCGAAGACGGACAAATCTTCTGCACCAAATTGTTGTCACGGTTGTAGACAAAGATGCGATTCTTCGTTGGACAAATCCGATCGACATGGAACATCGTGGGAGTTCCCAGTACAGCATTTGTTGTGAAGTTGTTCAAAGCGGCGTAAATTGAAGAAGACGTGTTGTTTCTCAGACCGACCGTCGAACTTGTGACCTTGGTTGGAACGTTGCCAAAATGCCCAGTACGTCTCTTCTCTTCCAACATTGCAAAACCCGGTATTCGAAGGTACAAAGAATGATTCTCCCGGGCTTCTAGCAACCACGGGTAATGCTCACAATTTGGTGGTTTTTCTTTGAGTCCATGAGTGAAAATGCTTTCTAGGGAAATAATCCCGGAATCAGTTCGCATGTAATGATTGTCACCTCTACATCCCACATCTTTAACAATTTCATAATCAAAAAACACGAAAAAGTTGTCGTAACTGTCCTCTCCACGCATATTTTCTACAGTAAAGTCAATTATAACTTTTCTTCCTAAAAATGTAAACGCGTAACCACTATTCCCTGAAGAATTTCCACAAATACAATTTCGATGAGCGGTAACATTGACATTTGACCAGATCAGCTCTGAAATCTGAACCTCACTCCGTATTGCAGACTTGTTCACATGATGTGGGTAACCAAAATTAGGGTGGAATGCATTAGACTCGTTCACAAACGATACAGATCCTTCAAATTTTCCACGATGATGTGAATGCGATGATGGCAACGTGTCATAGTTGCACATGTACCGACCCGTTTCAAAATCCGTTGTCGTGCGACAAGGTCGATCACCAAAGGATGAATTGACGACGGTGAGTTTCAAAGATTCATATGCACTCAAAACAAACGTATAAGTGCATGTGATATTAACACGTCCGCCTCTTCCAAAATCAAAGACGTTGTCTGATGTTCGGATTGTTCCACGTGGCTTCATTTTTGAAGAAAAGTAGTAACGTTGGCACAAACCATTAGTTCCCTGTTGTCGACTCACAAATTCATAATGAAATTGATAGTGTAGCGGTCGCAATGCCGTGCCCTTTAAAACACAACAAAAATACAAACATGTACACTCAATTTATTTTAATTGAAACACAAGAAATAAGAATCCAATTTCTTTTGAACATAAACACAATGCTTGGCTTTGTACCACCAGAATCAAATATCAGAAAAGCAATTCTTGCATTTATCGTTCCAGATCCATATTTCATCGGAATAATAATTAAAATGACGCTTTATCCAAGATGAAAATCCTCTCAAACTCCCTGTGCTGATCATTTATCGCAGAGGAGACTTTGGAGAACAAAGGCATAATGGACAAGGCAGGAATGAAGTAATTGAGATTCTCATGAGTTACGCTCGCTTCAAGAAATTCCAATTCCAGCTTTCCAGCTAACGTCACAAGCCTCGCCGACTGGTTTTAATACCCTCTCCAACTTTGGACTTCCACTTTCCCACTTTTCACAATAGTTAGCGAGATAGATGAGACTTCCCCTTTCAAAGTCGACAACTCTTCCCAACTTAACAGCTTATTGGTCAAACGAACTCAAACTAGACAGAATGACTGATCTTGGACGAACCGGAACCGAAACGAAAATCATTAATTTTTCACATTTGCTCATTTTGCATTTGAACTGGTTCTTCTATCACAAGTTTACACTTTGCTGAAAACAATAAGGCACTCGTATTTCGTACAAGATGGGAAACACTATCCTTATCGTGTGCATGTGTCTCCAATCCCACGGAATTTAATTTCGAAAAACCCTCATTTAATCGAACTTTCAAGTACTCACCTCAAGAAACTGTTGCTCAATAATGAGTCTGGAACCTGCAGAGATGTAAGATTCATTTGTAGTACAAGCACGAACGAGTCGAGTTTCATTCTGGAGCGCTTTATGGTCACACAATTTCGGCAACTCATTATCACAATAGGTGCCCAAAATAGCTTCATTTCGCGAGTCTAATCCATCCCGAATCTGGAGTCGGGTAGTGCAATTCCCCTCATACGCTTTAGAATCCTTTATTACAAAATTAAAACAAACCCAAACATTCCATTAGACAAAACATTAAAAGTGAAATTCATATTGAGCAAAGACCAATACAACAGGAGCGAAACTGAAACTGAAACTTCATTTTTCGTTTTCTTGTATGCAGAAGTCCTGCGTACATATAGTAGAATGCATACTTTTATATTACAAACTTCACGTTTTTTAATCTTTTAGCCCCTGAGAATAAGTTTTTTGAATAAGGAATAAAAGTCTCAAGTATTCTTAAGAAACTGACATGTCCAAGACAGAAAATACCGATTGGAAAGAGTCATTTTCATAAAAAGAGACGACTCCATTTCAGCTTCCCGACTTTTTTTATGGTAACTCTCCTCTTCCATTTCTTCTTCGTGGTTTTTCGGGTGAAACTTTCACATAACATGAAAGAAGAGGAGGTCTAATGACTTTTTTTGCATGGAAAACGACTTATGAGAAAGCTCTAAGGTGAATTTACGTCTTTATCAATGTGCGTAAAGTGAACCTTAAGCACGTGGCCGATGGGATGTTACACAATGTTTACATTTTACTACTCGAACTTGAGATTACAATGCAATTTCATTTTGTGTATAAAAACATAATCTAAATATTGCATTAAGCGTCTCATAATATATTGCTTAAAGTAATTAGCAATGGTTAGTGATTACTTTGATGAGATCTCTTCTGAAGGAAACAAAGTAAATCCAAATTGCTTCGTGCTTGTTTCCTTTGAATTCATAACGACATGTTGTACCAGGCGGGATTGTGTGTCTTGGATTGGAAACAATGCCCGTTTTTCCAGTTATCCAGTTTCCTCCGTATTCCTGTGCTGCGAATTTTCCTCCAGCTAAGTCTTCTGGTTTGCTGCTGACAAACTGCAAAACCACGAAAGGATGTCAGTTTGGACACATTCAAAACAACAGGAGGTAGATTAGAGAAGAACACGATTCATTCTCTCAGTTTCTCATTCAGTCTATTGAAGAAATGCACATTTGTCTTCGCATCATTTTTCTTAGGATTCCCTAGACACGGAAGAAGATTGACTTTCCCAAGGAGTGATGACGACACATTTGGCTCAACGTGGAAAAAAAGCATCCTTTTTGCCAAATGAGATCAGAAAAAATTCGGACGTATGTAGGTGAAACGCATTCTTTCACGCTATTGACTCAAGAAGAACGGGTTTTCTCAACAACAATTTGTTTCGAAAAGTAATTTTCCAAAGGTATGTTTTTCTATGACCCTCTTTTGTCCTAGATTTCGATTTTTTTTACGAAAATATAGGCTTTCTTCTGTGTCACGAATTTCAATAATTCTTTGTGACTTTTTCGTGACAGAAAGAGAAAGTGAGAAAAAGTCAGGAATTTTTCAATAGGAATACTATTGGATTTTTCCGCTTGCACCACTTACAAAAAATGTGCAGTTCTTCTGATTTGTGTAGTCAGCTGATTCAGAATCGACGATAACGACGTCGACGTCTAATTCAAAGCCCCGGAGAGGAAGCGGAAAAGGTTCCGGTGGTTTGGGATCAAGTGGATTTCCATATGGTGTAGCATGGAAAGCGATAAGGATTTCGGGTCCAGAGGACGTGATTGGAGGGATGTAAGCTCCACCGCAGATTTTAAGAAGGACAGGGTCATCGGTCGTCGTCCCGTCGTAGATAATCAAACTGTCTCTGCTTCCCGTGCAATCTTCCCAAGCCAAAAAGGCATCTTGCATATTGGACGTCTCCGACATGATCGGCATTCCTGAAGCGGATCGTCCTGGAATGCTCCTCAATTGAACTTTGTGTGGTCTCATTTGAACGATTTGAATCAGCACTCGTTTGCATGGTGGAACTTCTCTTTGTCTTACTGTGTAGTAGCAAGTGACATTTCGCGGATACAAACCGGGGTAATTTGGAGATTGAATTCGACATCTTTTCCGGTGGCATGAATCCAATACTCTGTCACAATACGTGCCCGGAACCAATTCTCCACGCTCTACTGGACTTCCTGGTAACCCAAATCTGTCAAAAATAAAAAAGAGGACCAAAATTTGTATTCCATTTTCAGGTATGGGAAATCCGAAC